>JAQFYB010001709.1:0-30163 GCA_034694085.1 Pogonognathellus longicornis
TGATCTGGTGTGATTTTTTCCCCATGTATAATAGGACACGACTTATTGGAAAAATAATGGCGGCATCGAATGACGGGTAGTGTAATGTAGAGTCGAAGTACAGTATAGTACTAGTAGGTACCCTACGCGTATGTATAAAATGTATGTATACAAGGAAGTCGAATTCTGATAAAATATCGCATACTTTACGTACATATTAGAGATAAGAACGGGACGGATCGGATACCATATCACGAAACAAAATTTTCGAGTTCGGGCATAAGATTTTAAACCATAAAATAGATTGGGGCTCTCGACGGGCTTAAAATTTTTGGCTTAGAGACCTACTATATACATAATACATAGTCACTACGACTTACATAAATACAAAATGATACTCCACAAAAAATACTGTGTAATTGTGTGATTTGAACTCGTATAATATATTATCTCATCTTACCCCCAAGACCAACCTGTTAGTTTAAACTCTTCTAGTTGATAATACAGTGTGGACCCTATATAACCTCCGGCAAACAATACATTGGTGCTTTCATTTACCTACTCATGTCAATTCATGTTCTCGCGCCATCTACGATATCCTTGTCTGGCAGCGATGTAAGCTAAAGTGAAATCGCCATGTATTGTTTGCCGGACGTTATATAGGGTCCACACTGTATTATTCCATCTCCAAACCTGCTTTAGCGACTTTAGAACTAAAAATACTCCATGATGGCATAAACTGAAATACTACCGTAAGATCCTTCATAAAATTTAAAATAAGACGTCTCTTCAATGCTTTCTTTCTTTTTGTAGTTGATATGAATCCCTAATATATAACTATAAGTCTAATAATTTTGAAAACAGTTTAAGATTTTCAGGACTGTGTGGGCCGGGATTATATTATATTATAATTTGAAATAAAAATGATTTTAATTGGATTATCTTTTATAGGGAGTCGGTTCTCAAAAGTGCCCGTTCCCAACTCTAGTACACATACGTATAGCAAACGAGTTGGGACAAAAGTGCAGTGCAGTGTGAAAGTACGTTTAAAAACGTAAAGTATAAGTGGGCTACCGGCTATAAATACAAGAGCTGCATACATATTTAAGGTACAGTCCAACTCCCAACACTACTCCTGTAGCAACTCCAAGCCAGGCAGCTGTAAAAACTCCAACTGACTCGCACTCTCGCAAAGCCAAACGCAATCGCAAACTCTCTATCCCATACACCGTAAGACTGTAAATTGTATTTTCCACAAAGTACACTACAGCTAAAAAGAGACTGTGCTCGACTCGGGACACTCGAGAGCGGAGACTAGTCTGGTGCAGTGTCGGCTGTTTGGTGTGGCGGTGTTGGGTATTGGACAGGAGTACAGGAGGGTTTGTATGTATGTTGTATGTGTATGTATGGATGTTGGTGTTGCCGTGTTGTTTGTGTCTGCGTTGGTTGTGTTGCGTGGTGGTGCTGCTGCGTCTGGCTGTGGCTGCATAAAAAGTGTCTGTGAAAGCGGAAGATGTGTAAATGAAGGTCGTTGATTGGGCGAAAGGAGCAAATTGTATTTGAATGATCGAATGGGGACGAGGCCTGACGGTAAGACGCATGAGCCGTTGGTTTGATTGGGTTTAGTGGCGTAATGTCGGGCCGCCATTGCGGTGTGCTCTGCATCAGTCTCTATTTCTACCGTGTTTTTCAGTCGAAAAATTCGGACTAATAAATGGACAGAAAAGGTGGCTGAAAGGAGTAAAACGTTGTCACTGAAAAACGACTGAATAAATGTAAGGTCCGCGACCTTTGACATTTCCATGAACATGAATTTTATGGTTGTTTTATTTAGGTTGATATAGCTGTGTCGGCGCTGTCGTTTAATTTGCTTTGTGTCCCAGTCGTACTCAATTGTTTGTAAGGTCTGGGCGTGTGCAAGTGACTCATAATTTGACTACCTTTCACACTGAAGCTTATACGGGTAATCTCGTAAAAAGTTGACCCGTAATGAGCGAAAAATAATAAATATTCATGTTCACTTTGTGTACAATTGGACTGTGCCCAGAGTCTGTAGATGTAAGTGCTGTAAAATACAATAATAATAATAAAAATAAGATTATTATGTGTCCCCTTTTGCTACTGTTGTGTAACTTCACAAGCTAAACCAAATTCGTGCTGTTTGTTGCCGTTTACGCTCTTTTCACGACACAGACACATACTACACTGCCTTCGTAACTTCTAATATCCAATAATTCCTGTGTTGTGTTGCTCCTTCAAACAACAAATCGTAAAAGTAAATAAATAAATACTTACTTAATGCGTTATCACTTTTCGTATCGAAATTGTCGGGATGTGCAGATTAGTCAATCGACTTTATGCAAATTAAATTGAAATTCACACAGGTATTCCATTTCTGAAGTAATATTAAAAATTCAAATAATGCTTACTGTGTGTGACTCACTAATGTTCAATGTAATAACACCGGGTTCTTCTTTCTTGTTGTCAGTTACACTTTTTCAGTGTGGGGAGCCGACAAAATTCAGAAAATTCAAATTACTAAAAAGTTGATGTTTAAATGGTTCATTAAAAATTGTTAATCGTGCACGTCGTGCGGCAACAAATTATGTTGAAAACTGTTCGCAGTTTTTAAATGTTGAATGTTGAACTAAAAAGTTGAAAGTGAATGTACCGGATTTTACACTAAAATCCAATGCTGTTTTCAGTAATTGCCAAATTATAATCATCAGTCAATTAACCAAATTGGACTAGTGATTGTTGTGATTCAAATAAGTAAAAATCCAATATTTTTGACGACAATCGATTAGTTATTGTTGCATGTTATTTGGCGCGTATTGTAATCGTCCATTTTGTGTTCAGTACTTGTGACTTGTTGTGGTCATGTTGGCAATTAACAATTACAATTAAAAATTGTTACATGTGTTCAAGCATTCCATTGTTCATTGTCAATTTTTAGTGATTTCAAATTTAAACGAAGTCGTCATTTTTAATTTTGAAAAAAATTGAAATGCCGAAACAATTGTAAAGCCTGAACACATGGCATAACACGTATTTTTTGTTTACTTTCCATTTTTACTTTCAGACTTTTTAACAATTTTTACAATTGTTTCTTCCCATATTTAAATGACTATAAAAGGAATAATTGTTGTTTTGTTTAGCGTTTAGCAAGAAATGCTGATTCAAAAATGCTGATTAGTATGCTATGGTTTGTTGTGGTGAAAACCGAAACATTTGGCATTATTTTGTCCAGAGAAGTGGAGCTAAGAATAAATAGTGTACACATTTTCCCTAGTGCTAGTTTGCATTTGTGATTGAATCATTAATACGATTCAGTCAGTGTATTGAAAATTCAAAATTGTATAGATTTTGATTTTGAATTCCTGCTATGCACTATAAAATATATTCAAATATTCAATTGAAGTGATTGAAAAATGTTTTATTGAATAATAGCTTTTTAAATCGCAAATTAATTTTTTAATATAAGTATCTGATATAGATTATACTATATTACTTTATCAAAGCATTTGACTAATTGCCTGGAATGGATTGTATACACACTCTTTACACTTTGAATTTGAATAATAATGACTTGTCCATTTGAGTATAGGAATAGTAATTGATAATTTTGAAATAAGTTATACAACAAGTGAAAAATGTTATTAGTTGGACAGTTTATTGTAAATGTAAGCATTTGATTAAATGGAGAAATATTAATGAGGAATAATTTTAAAATAGGAAAGATCGATAATAGAAAGATTTAGTTTTATACAATTTATCATATTTACATTATCGAAACGCTTGTAAATGAACAAACTATCAATTAAATCCGTTGTTATATTTTTTTCAGGTGTTTGGTGTGTGAATGGTGTCTCGTGTTTCTCTTCACCTGAATTCAAGGTTTCACAGACAGTGACAACTATTCAGGAATTAGTGACTCTTTTAAAGTGCTTTTGGCTGTGCAGTCAACTTTCATAGGTACCGATTCGGATTCTCGACATCCCGGTGATGTATTAATGTTTTGAGGCTTCACACTAATTGTATATGGACTGGGCTTCAGCCAGCCAGTGCATATTGACATTGTCAAAGTCAGTTACTCAGTACAGCTGATGTGAATGTTTGCCTATTAGTGGCTCAATGGAGTCTATAGCCGAATCAAAGGTTAAATTAACTTACTTACCTGTGTTTTTACGTGTACTGTCTTTTATGGCTAATTAATTGTTTTAATTTACCATCGTGACTAACCCTTTAGTATATTGTGTGCATTTATCACGATGACTTTATCATTATTGCTGCGCAATATGGACTATCAGCATTAAGATAAGGCTGAGTTATCCTAGTATGTGTTTATTCCGGTTTCTTTCTTATTGTTATATAATTACATATTTATAGACTGCATTTTCGAAGATGTAATAATATCATAAATATTAACAAATATACGTTAGAAAAATGTAGTCCAAACTTTAATTGCAAAACACGTGAATTTGAGATCTCATGTTTTTGAGATTACAGAAGATCGTAGACTAAGACAATGTGACTTAAAATTAAAGACTTTCAAAGATATTTTTCTTCAAAATTATTAGAACTTCGGACTCTTGTGGTGACATAACTATAAAATTGTGCCATTTTAAGTTCTTTACGAATTTTAATTTTTAATGTTGTTGATAGTAACATATTGCTTAATTTGTTTAAAATTATTAGACTCAACAAGGAGGTGTCCAAAGCGGGTTCAATTCCATTAATTCTTCTCAAGGTCCTCAACAATCTGTTTTAAATGCCCAACGTAATATGCATTCGCAAGCACAACCTAATAGTAATTCTGCGTCTGTCAAGTTGGACATAACATCAAATACTAACAGTATGTCGAAGGATATAGGAAAATCTCCTCCGATGGGTAATTTTTGAAGCACTCTACTGGTACTAGCACCTAAGAAATATAATGATACAATTAGTATACATGTACAATTTACCTTTTTTAGGCTCAGCAACTCCTGGAAGTGATACCCCATTACGAGACGAACCTTACGTAGAACCTGTGAATGGCATTTCTCAGCCAGCAACAATGCCAACTACAGAAAGACCTGGAAGGATGACCAATCAGTTAAGATACCTTCAAACAGTCGTTTTAAAAGCTGTTTGGAGGCATTCCTTTGCATGGCCATTTCATCAGCCAGTAGATGCAGTCAAGCTTAAAATCCCAGTAAGTTTACATGAACAATAATAATGATTTATTGCATAATATATTGACAGGGCCTTTACACAGCATCAGAATTTATATAAAAAATTTACCTCCTTAGGATTATCATCGTATTATCCGTAGACCGATGGACCTAGGCTCAATTAAGAGACGATTAGAAAATAATTATTATTGGAGCGCGAAGGAATGTTTAAATGATTTTAAAACAATGTTCACAAATTGTTATGTGTACAACAAACCGGGCGAAGATGTTGTCCTTATGGCTCAAACTCTAGAAAAAATATTTCTTACTAAAGTTACTGATATGCCAAAAGAAGAAGTGGAAATAGAGGTTCAACCTAGAGGAAAAGGTATACAAAGCTTAGTGAAAATGATAAATTGTGTTATTTATGGTGTGTACTTCAGTAATTTAATTGTTAGTTGCAGGGGGGAAACGAAAAGGACCTGGAGCATTTAAACCCGGTCCACCCAAAACAAGAATAGCTGTGACCTCCTCTCAATCCTTAGGTTTAACTAAAGCACCAGAGATAACTATGCAAACAACTCCTCTCAATTCCACAACTGGGCCAACAGTAACAACTTCAAACTCGGTACACCACCCCCCACAACTTTCTACACCTATTGTCGTTCAGCCGCCCGCCCCTGTTTTGAATACTCCTATGCCGCCTGTTACACCCATCCCCATGCAGCCACAACAAGTAAACCATTAATAATATAATACAATTTGGGAGTAAATTAATGCTATCATAATAAAGATACCACTAATTTATTTAATCTCAATGTAGGTTATGACCCCCATCAACACTGGATTTGTAAATGTTAATCCTGTTTCCTTGCCTGCAATGGAAAGAAGTACATCTATTTATTCAGGAGGACATCAAGTTTCTGTTCCAACCTCCGTTCTCCCACCTCCTCAACCTGCTAAGGTGCGCTTGCCTACTTGGATGATTTGATCAACATGAAAGTGCAGCGTATACAAGGATTGTATTATCTGTGTTTCAGGTCAAAAAGGGAGTGAAAAGGAAAGCAGACACAACCACTCCTTCGGGAATACCCTACGTAGATGCTTCTTATACTCCTCATGAACAAGCAGGCAAAATTTCAACCAGGAGAGAATCGGGAAGACAAATAAAGAAAGTTAATAAAGACCTCTTAGACATTACGCCTCCAATTAATACAATCAAGCCTAAAGAAAAGTTAAAAGAGTCTTTAAAAGCTTGCAACGAAATTCTTAAGGAGCTGTTCTCTAAGAAACACTCGGTAAGTGTCGTGGTCATTTTTAATTCATTGAAGCGGTAGTCAATGAATTTACATAGGTTTACATAGTTAACTAATCCAAAATGTATAAAATCATAAAAAGACTGTAAAATTATAAGCATTTATGCGAAATTTTCGTTTTAAAGTTGATGTTTGTGTTTAGGCGTATGCGTGGCCCTTTTATAAGCCTGTAGACGCTGAGCTTTTAGGCTTGCACGATTACCACGACATTATCAAAAAACCAATGGACTTGGGTACTGTTAAGGTAGATAAGCACTTACATCAACTCTTGTGCTGACTTTTGTTATGGAATGTAACATTCTTACTGTCTTTTTACTTCTGCAGCAAAAAATGGATAACCGTGAGTATAGAGCAGGTGTTGAATTCGCTGCGGATGTTAGACTTATATTTACCAATTGTTATAAATACAATCCTCCAGATCATGATGTTGTTACCATGGCCAGAAAGTTACAAGACGTTTTTGAAATGAAATTTGCAAAAATTCCTGATGATCCTATTGGTAAGGGTGGTGGTTCTTCCTCCGATGGCTCTGATTCCAGTTCCTCGGATGGAGAATCAGACGACCATACGATAGATGACTCAGAAGAAGAAAGGGAGGCAAAACTCGTTGTACTTCAGGATCAGGTTTCGGAAATTGTACATACCAATCTATAATATACACTACTTGTTGTGGGTAAGTTAAGATTCATGAGTATAATGGTCTTATTATAGCTGAAAGCGATGCAAGAACAGATGAAAATGTTGGTTGAGCAAAGCACTTCAAAGGGTAAAAAGAAGCCGAAAGAGAAGAAGAAAAAGAAAGAAAAGACAGAAACTACTCCCGTTGCCACTGTTGTAACTCTTGGCGCAACTTCGTCAAGTGGTCCATCGTTAGCAGCCACACCGAAATTACCTAAAGGACCTAAAAAATCCGCTAAATTGGGAGCCACTGCTCCATCCTCAATAGCAGCCCCACCGGCCAAGAAGCAAAAGACTGGCTCTCGTGCAAATAAAAAGAAGAATAATGCTGTAACTCCTGGGCAAAGTTCTGCCGCTACAGGTAAAAAATATTTTGTACCTTTTTTGGTCATGCCAGCAGATCATAAAAGATTAGAATTTACAATAGGTGTTTCTGCATTTGACTCGGAAGAAGAGGACAACGCTAAGCCAATGTCGTACGATGAGAAGCGACAGTTGTCTTTGGACATTAACAAATTACCAGGAGATAAGCTGGGAAGAGTTGTGCATATAATCCAGTCTCGAGAACCTTCCCTCCGCGACTCCAATCCAGATGAAATCGAAATAGACTTCGAAACTCTGAAGCCATCAACCTTGAGAGAATTGGAAGGTTACGTAGCCTCTTGCCTTAGGAAAAAGCCACGTAAACCATACTGTATGGAAACCAATGTTTAAAATAGACTATACTATAAGTTATGCATAGTTTACTATGTTGCATTTTAATATGCTCCGAAAAGTCGTGTTGTACTCTAGGGCCCTATCACAATTAATGACTTAATTACATTCAATAATTTACTGTAGTCAAAAAAGCAGCAGCAGCAGCAGCTCGTAAGGATGAGCAGCTAGAGAAAAAACAAGAATTAGAGAAAAGGTTGCAGGATGTTGCTGGAGTCTTGGGGAATGCCAAAAAGTCAAAGAAAGGTACCACAATATTCTTTTTGTTTAGATTGCCTTGTTGGTAGCTATAGGTGTCATTCTCCCATGTTTGGCCTGTCTATGACCTATGAGTACAATGGTAGGATGACATGACGGCTCCGATTTCCTTTGCGTTATGTATAACCGATTAATTGAATCTTTGAATCAGCAGAAGGTGCAAAAACTGAAGGTGGTGGTGGTGAACGGCTCTCTGCATCTTCGTCATCCTCATCGGATTCAGACTCTTCGTCATCATCGTCTTCATCGTCTTCGTCAGATACATCTGATTCAGAAGCAGGTTAAACTTAAGATTAATTTTAGCTTAATACTTCTTTCGCCTGTCTTCATACATGATCAGCAACATTCACCCAGAAGCTTGTAGTCCGAAAGTGACTAAAAGTTAGGTTATGTAGTTGAAGTTTTTTACACTATGTAAGTGAGTCTTCCTTCCATAAATTGGATTTGGAATGGAAAGTAATGTAGTCTAACAAACTATTCATACTATTTTTGATTCCGCACAAGAGTATAATGATATATGTGTGGAATCAAAATGTAAACCTCCTTTTTTACTTCAGGGGATCTGAGTCTTTGCCTATAGAGTGCAGAATGTGGTGTTCTTCAAGCTGGAGTTGCTTTATTATTTATTTATTTACGGATGCATAATTTAATGTGTAATATATAGTATCGAAATATGCACACACAGTGTAAAGTGTAATCTGAATTATTATGGGAAGCATTTTCATTCTATTGTTAGTGTTCGAATTGGTATCCACTCTCAAGGTAGCGTTTTGAGGATTTTACTATTCGTGTTGTTGTTGTACTTAATTTATGTTATAATGACTATGACTACTTACTACCTGATACAAATTGTTATAATATACCTAGATATAATATACATTAGGATTTAGTCACAACTGAACTATGGCATTGATTGTTGACGGTGTTAACTTGTACATAGTAATGTCGATATTTGATAATATAATTCCTTTCTTGTGCAATGTGCAGATACCGGTTAAAAATAAATACTGTGGCTCGGACGAAGTTTTGTCACATTTTTCAATAAATGAACATTGTTATTGCTTTAATGATAGATTTCAAAGAATTAATTGTAGTGACTGCTGCCAGTGCGTTTTTAACTGTAAATATTGTACCACTATATTCTCTTACGCAGTAGATTGTCAGTTTATATTATGGTAATTTTAATTAAATGCGTAATGCGTGTTCAGCCACAGTATGAATTAATAATAATTAGATTGCCGTAAATTTGAGCTCCCCAAGTTTGTATTATTTCAGTAGTTGTACAATGTACATTTTACGATTACGCTCATGTCATTGACATGTTGACGGAAACAACGCGAAAGGCGTTTAGTTTGGCTGATACTATACTCAATTGACTATTTTATATATTATGATGACATTAAGTAATAAAATGACTTGAATGGGGTGGTGGCGCTCCGCGTGAAGACACACATTGCACTCGAAGGCTGGATCTCATCCTTTCTTGACACTTTTTTATGCCCACAAATTTAATTTTTGAATCGTCACATTCCCAGTTTAGCAAGTGTTGATGGGTCTGTTGAGTAAACTGATGTCTTGTAGCTGATAATTGTGAAGTAGTGTAAATGCAAAAGTAACCCCTTCGTCCCTGCCATGCCTCGTCCTACTAGGTAGTGTACATTACTCAGATTTTATGTGTTCTATATTTGACAACGGTTAAGCATTGTTTGCAGTATGTTTAGTTTGATGAACAATTTAGATTTACTCTCATGGTTGTTTAGTTTAGTTAAGCAACATTTTTTACCATTTAAAAATTATTTTCTCTACGTATATACCCAATTTATTGTGTATATTTATAGCGATACGATGTCATATTAACAAAATAATTGTTTTGTTGTATTTTTAATGTTGACTTGTGGTATGACTTAATATTATTTAGTTGGTGCGTAGAGGTACATACATTATAATATGTATTGATAACGCCTACAGAGAGTATTTGTATGTATTACTTGTGTCAAATATTATGTACGTATGTAATGGATACATTAGTTAAAATGTACAGTATGTTGGAACAAGGAATGTATGTGTTTTATACAGAACGACGATAGGGAAAGCAAATCAAGTACTGAATGAATGAAAAATGTTGGTTAAATTGTATTGTTGTCAAATCTATTCGAACAATTATTTACAAATACATCACATTCTGCACTTGACAGGTAACGAAGGCTTAGAGATTTGAAGTATTTTTAATTCACCTCCACCATTGAATCGAGGAAACTCTTTTCGTGTATACTTTATTGTCGGAAACACCACCGGGCAACTACATACCCTACTTGACTCCATACTTCTTATGGGTGTTGTATTAGTATGTATCATATCAGAAACTAGAAATTGGCTCATTTTCGTTGATCCATTTATGCATGTGATTTTAGGCCCCTCTGCAAGCAAGCAGCATCGCAAGTCACCGATCAAGGTGAGAAATAGTCGAAATAACGATTCAGCAATGTTTTATGACCAGTGTGTCACTCTTATGTTAATTATCATATCCAAAATTGCAATGTGGTTCGTTCGTGTGTGCCAAAGGTTATTCAAAATGTATTTGTTCAGGTTTTGTCGGCACCAACAAACCCTCCTTTGCCACAAACTGGCGTAGCAATTAATAATGGAGCTGTAGCAGTAAGTAAAACTGTAGGTCAGACTCAGCAGCCACAACAGCAACAACCTCCACCACCTCTTCCTACTCCTACTCCTCCTGTTCGCCCGACTGTGCCGACAACGACTTCAGCTTCAACCCCATTGTTGACCAACACAAATGTAAAACCCCCAGCACAGATGCGTCCAGGTAAAACCCAGAAATAAAAACTGCCAATCATCAGTCCTACCGTTGTGGTAGATTTTTCCGAAAACACAGAAGTATATTTTCGTAATTTTAGTAGACACCGTTGACTCTGCCACAGTGAAGCCTGTTGTAAGCAAACCAGTACCAGAACAGTCTCTGAAGGATAATGGAGTTCAAAGGGACGGAAATCTCAATATACCACCAGCTAATGCTCGAAAGACGGGGCCAACACCAATTACGACTTCGCATTCACAAGAGATTTCTAGTCTCACCGTCACACCTTTGCCACAAGAGATTTTTGATAAACGAATTCCGGAGCCAATTTTAAAGGAGGAACGTCCCCAAGTTGACGAAACAATGAATGGTCAGTTTTAGTAGGAATGGCTCTGGGTTTTTGGTTTTATGTACCCCGGAGGGGTGTACACATCATCATATTGCATAGATTTTTAATTCTTGTGACAATTTTCGTTGCAGCTACCTTACCCGTGGAAAATGTTAGTATGTTAGATCAATCTGACCTTTCAATGTTTAATGACTCCCCGAAAGATCAGTCGGTGGTAAGAAAAGATACGAATTTGATTTCATTTTTTAAAACATTACATACTACCCGTTAGGATAGGTGCATAAATTATACATGGTGTGTGTCAATGTACACGTACATACATACTTAAAAGAAAGGTACAAGCATCTATAGTTGAACTTATCAATCCCAGGCGGATCGTAACATGCAACAACACATAAAAAACGCATCTTCGTGGTCTTCATTGGCTGTTTCTGGCGGAGGTGGAGGAAATACTCCGGGTAGTCGAAAACCTGTAGTAGCCATGAATTCCTTCCAACAATTCAAAAAGCAAGCTTCGGAAAAGATGGCTAAACAAAAACTTTTAATCGAGCAGCAAGAATCACGCCGACGACACAACGAACATGTTGAAAAAGAAAGGATTCGTGCGGAACAAGAAAAGAGGCAGCTACAACAAGAGGAAGATGCACTGGAGAGAGCTAGAAAATCCATGATGACTGAACCAATTGCACCTGGGGCTCCAATAAAGTATTTTTTATTTTCAGTTGTTTTAACAGTTTCACTACACTCCTACTACACACACTAAGTCAGATTTCTTCGGTGGCAGCTATACACATAGGCATTCCTCATCCTATGTACATAAAACTTTTCACCCTCATTCTCATCTGCAAAACGTTCTCTCTCTTTTCATTATTCATCTTCATATTCCAATCGGGCATGTTACTTTACTATGTAGTTTGAATGCAATGAAAGAGTTTCATTTTCTCTGCTACGTGTATTGCACTGTAGAAAATTCGGCTTCCAATCAAACCAATCCAAATTCATCTCATCAACAAAATGGGTTTCTGTTACGAGCCAAATAAAAAAGAAATCGGATCTGTTTACTCAATTGCAAATAATTTGTAGAAGGACTCTGAACAAAGAGTCTATGTGATAACGCAGTTCTTTCTTTCATTTCATATACTTATTCCAGAGATTTATTCCGGAGAAAGCTGGAGGAAACTTTGTAGGTGCATTATTTCATCGACTTAAAAGTGTAGGGAAAGCACTACTATTATAATATACATAGAAACATGGCCTTCGACTATACAAAGACTTACTTTGAGATGTGAATGGCTTTAGTGCTTTATGGAAATGGCAAAATGTCTGTCTATCTTCTAATCTGCCTTCAACATTGAGATTTTGCAACCCACGTACTCTTTCGCTAAATTAGTTTTGCACAACAACATTTGATTTTGCAAATTACAAAACAGTTTCCTTTTGCAAACTAATCCCCGTTACTCTTACTCTTGATACTTTCAATTTCGTTGCGAGACTTCGTTTTTCATGGCATCGTTAGGGTTTTCTCCTTTTATATTATTAGTGAAGCATGAAAGAATTAAGAATTGCATGTAGACAGTATACCACATACAGGGAATCTTTTTATCTTGTTTGACTCATTAGGGAAAGGTTCAAAGGCTATACCTTTTCTTTTCTTTCATTGCTTTCGCTTTGATTCTTAAAATTTCTTACAACATGTATGTAAGTGTGACTAATGATGTGTCTATTAGGAAACGCAGTACATACTTAAATGCAAAGCCAAAGGTTGAGCTACATTTACACAGTTTTTGTATGTAGTCATGTATAAGGATTTTTGTGTCTTATGGTATACTGAGATTTTTTTTGATTTAGGAATAATGAACATTTGAGTTCGAGCCCAGCTGCAGCAGCAAGTAGTAGTCCTGTAGACAATGAAAAGCTGGAACGGGAAAGACAAAGACAAAGGGAGCAAGAACGCCGTCGCCGTGAGGCTGTAAGTGCAACATTGATTATTGCTAATAATTCTTACGTAGATTAAGGCTATAAGGCTACAGTACTTATAATTAGTAACTGTGACTAAATACAATTAGAGTTGTTGTGCCATGATTATGATAATAATTTTTTTGTTTGGATGTAATTGCAGATGGCTGGACAAATAGACATGAATTTACAGTCGGAATTGTTAGCAGCATTTGAAGAAAACGTTTTATAAGAGTCGTAAATATTAGTTGTAAATAGAATCCAAGGATGATAAAGAGTTAATATAGATAATAATATGTAATCGATTAGGTACTTATTATTACTGAATTAAATGGAAAGTAAGGATAGAGTGTAGATGCGTTAGTTGAGTTTAGGTAACTGTAGCCTTTGTGTATGTATAAATGTAAAGTAATTAAATTAAATAATGCCGACTTATGTAATTTGTACGAGTGAAAGAAACTACACAACATGTCACAGCCGCTTCATTAAGGTTGGGGATGTGATGTGGAAGTAGCGACTCTACATGAACTACGTACAGTATCATCAGATGTTCTATATAATATATATTACTTACTGTTTTGTATTAATTATTTAAAGATGAATCTGAAGTAGTTGTTGTTGTGTACCGTACTTTACTTTTAATGTGCTGTTTTTGTCCTGTTATTCGTTCGTTTGTTGTGCTTCCGGAAAATTCCCGAGATAATTAATTGAAATAAAAAGTGGGTGAGTGTGACGAAGAATATTATAATGTTAAGTAGAGACATTCTATACTTTTGTACAAGTAGACAGTTGTGTGGGAAGGAAGTAAGCTCCTCTGGTGCAGTTTTGAAGAATAAATTATTGATAAAATACTTAAACTACTATATTATTGTACCAGGTACATTGTACGTGTCTGAAAAAACATGTAAAAGGAAGTTCAGTAGGAAATACTACTCTACTATGATACAATACGGAGAAAATGGAAGAAAGCCAGAGTTATAACATGGCTATTTTGTGTAAAGAGTCATTACTAAACTACTACTACTAACTACTAAAACTACAATTACATGGAGAGATGATAATTAATTAATTACGTAATGTACTGCAATTACTACAGCAATGACGTTTTTTTCACTTCTTGCACACGTAAAGGTAGACAGAGAGAGAATAATTGTAGTTTTAATGTTGGAAGGGTTACACAACTACATTTAACTAACTAGAAACAGAGATAAATTATTATTATTACCTACTTGTCAAACGACAATGTCACGTCAGCACACGTGCACATTCAGCAATAAAAAACAGAGAAAGTTGACCTTTCTCCGTGTGTTAAAAATACAATTGCCATTATTCATTCGTCATTTGCGCAGAATTGAATTGAAATTGAACTATGTACTATACTATTGCTAAATATGAAATAAATCACACTGAAAATATAAACTACTACGTTTTTACGAACAAGTATTAGAATAGTTCAATTCCTGTTGTGTAGTAGAAGAGACAGAAAAGTGAATTAAATTACAATCCTATGATGAATAGCTCTATTATATTATAGTATAAAAACTCTTTGACTTTTTTGATTAGAACATGAACATCCTTCTCCGTGACCGTGGCTATTACATTACTATTGTGTCTCAAGTCTCAACCTAAAGTTGAGCCATATACAGAAATAAAAAGTTTCAATCTACTAGATGTAAAGATTAGGTGACTTATTAACGATTGATTGATTATAATGTGTAGAGAGCGTGTAGTAGTAGAAATAGAATTGACTCTAATTAAATTAGCTACGGTTAAAGTAATTAACATAAAATGATGATGATGATATGAGGTTAAGAAAAATGTAAAAGTGACTACACTAAACTACTACTACTATACACTACTACTAAACACAACATGTATCTATTATAGATATCTCTATGAATGTATTATATGATAATATTATGTTTGTGAAACATTTGTGACTAATTAATAGTAGGACGGTAATTAATATGGAGATGCGAGAACAAATAAATTACTACGAAAAATTTTACAAAATGCAATCTGGGTGGAGAAGTATGTAATGTACTGACGAATTGATTTTATTGAGTTGATTTGCTTCATACAAGTACGAGGATTATTATAATTTATAAATGCATGGAGATGATGACGATCTAGTTCAAGCTAGTTAACTATAACTAGTCAACATTGCAACGAGAAGCCTGTTTGTGTGTGAGAATTGTAATTGAAGTGAATCAGGCAGTTTATATAAGGTTAAGAATTCATAAAAATAAAATAATCACCATTAAATGTAATAATGCAATTGTAATTACGGCACTCGAACTCGTCGTAGTAAAGTCGTAGACTGTGTGGGACTGCAACAATTGCATAACTTTCATCAAATGCCCATCAAACTCTAAATGCGAGATAATTATACAAAAGCAGCATTATTCTTTTTGTCAAGAACTGTATAAATATACAAAAGCTTAGCAAAAGCTACACCTTAGCACACTATGCTCTCTACATAATAATTATTTGTTGCTACCAGTTTGGAGATTTCTAATTACAATAATGAGAAAGATCTTGGTCCAACATTTAGAGACTAAACAAGACTTAGTAAGTAAGTAGTAAGTAAGTCATAATTAAGAGTTTCTTCATGTAGTACTGTAGTGTAGTAGTGTGAACTTTACTAAAATAATCGATTGTTTGCCTTGTTCATGAAAAAATAATTAAGTGCTAATCATAAAGTCGTAATAACAAAGTAATCATAATAAAAACAAACTCCGATAAAAAAGTTACTATTTAAAACTGTGAAAACTAAACATGTAACAACATTGACAACATGATTTCTTAAAAACATTCATATGAAGTTGAGTAGGCCTCTCGCCACCATAACTAGTGGCAAAAGTAGGTAGTCTAAAAATAGCAGCGTAATACCTTTAATAAAGTCTATCCATTCAATGAGCAGAGATTTCTGAAGACAGAGCTACCTAATATTAATATTATTAAGTTTAAGCCTACGCCCAAGTCCAAGGCGTATACGTACGTTGTGCTTTACCACAATGATTTGTAAAACAATTTCTTAAAATTATATTTGTAAAATTAGCCCAGCAATAGCAAAGGACAACTTAGTGTTAAGTGCCAAAGAGAAGAACAAAAGCCAAAATTTTCTCGACGGACTGATTACTTGCTCTCCTCTTCTTCCTTCTTAGTCTCTTCCTTTTCATCTTTCTCCTTTCCTTCTTCTTTGATGACTTCCTTTTCGTTTGCTTCTTTTTCTTTAGGTTCCTTCTCCACATCCTTCTTCTCTTCTTCTGGTAAATGTGTGTTCATCTTCAATGAGGACGTAATCTCTTCCCAATCTGGAAAGCTACGCTCTTTCAGACGATTTAAGAACCCCATAAGATTTGGACAGTTTTCTTCCATCCAATCTCTAAGATCGTATTCAACACATTTGTCCACAAACGCAACTTGACTCAAGTGAGCGAAGGCAACCACATCCAGCTAAAAACACAAATCACACACAAACCATCAAAATCACATTTCCTTTTCATCATTTATTTCATCTTTCAATTCAAACAAATAACATCATGAGCCTAAAGCAATTCCTTACATTGGTTGGCTTTTCCCCAAAGAAAAACTGTTTGTCTCCAAGTGTGTCTTCAAGTACTGTGAGATCCTGTTTTCCAAATTCAAAAACCTCTTCTGGAGTATGAACTCCCATACCATGTGCCTTCACTTTCTTTCCTCCTTTTCTTGAATAGGTCCACTTGAAGACGAAATTCAAAACTGCATTTGGAATACGTGACCCCAGAGCATGTTGAAGGCTGAGCTTGACTCCCTAAAGCACAGAAAATAAACCCAGCTTGTTACATACATACATCTATGTACTTCTATAAATAAACTTTTTATGATCAAGATGCGTTTCTCAAATCGACAACATCCAAGTGACCACTACATAAATAATGAGTCTTTTCACCTTCAGCCAAGAATCGGGATTCTTGGAACGCCAGTACACGTACACCCAATTTAGATGGTTTTCTATCATCAATACAAGAGCATGAGATGAGTTCTTTTCCTCCTTGCTGAGGTGAGCGTCGAGATCAGCATCGAAATGCTGACTTAGTTTGGAAATGATGACGGCTGAGTCAGCGATTTCCTCCCCATTTAGCTCCACAAATGGAAGTTGACCTTTGGACGATCTGAACTTGAGTTTATGATCCACATTCTACAAAACACAAACAAATAAACGCAATTGTAAATACAGACTTACATTATAAACTCTGCAACAAAATATCAATCAGTTCAACAAACCAAGAGATTCATCAGCAATATAATTGACTGCAATAATTCTCCTGCATCATATCACATTAATTAAATTCTATCCTTCATTATTGCGATTTCAATGTACCGCAGCTGTACTCTGTCTCAGATCTCTCAAGTCAAGAGGTCATGACTAAAATACAAGCTGCAGTACATAAAATTAATGTGTTCGCATCAGGCAAGTCAATTTGTTTTTACATGGATACGTGTTGATTTCGCATGCCCATGTCTTCTTATCGCCTTTTTTTATTCGACTAGCATATTATTTTGTATGAACAACTGTTGAGTCACATATAGCGTCTACGACTTTTTTAATGTCACTTGAACTTGTTATTGTAAATACAGCCCTGTAGTGTACATTACATGGAGTAATGGCCAATTGCATTTCACAGAATGTGCTCAGAGAACGTAGAGCGAAGAACATAAAAAATCATTTAAGAAAAGCATGTACAGAGATAGTACGTATACATACTACATACCACGTTACGTAACAAAGTAACGTATGTCATAATATGCGGTGTAATATTTCTAAAGATGGTGTGATAGCAGTCTTGATAATACTTAAGTTAAAGTCTGTTGGTTACATAGAGATACAGCCGAGCTAAACTACATACAATGAGTTAGAACATTGGGTTTTGTTTTACGTAGAGTAGCCTGAAATGCAATTCCATTTAAAGATTATTCTGTGGCACTTTCTTTCATTCTTTCTTTGGTTCTTTTTAAGCTTTGCTATTGCTACTATAATACAAATAATACAAATAATACAATGTGAGAAAAAGGCTCATTCTAAGTTCTAGGCGTGTGTATGTTGATATTGGTATAAGCAACAGACAGCATTAACGGAGAGTGCTGCTATGAGTCCCAGCTTGCATCTTTATGGAATCAATGATAAGACATGGTACAAGTGGAGTCTATGGTGACGAGACGACTCGGCTCGACAAGCATTGATCAATATTCTTTGACTCGGCGTACAAGAAACCGTTTCAAGTGCACTTGTGCACTACTAAACAACAACCATGTTCCAGTCGAACCATGAAAACCTTGGTTGCTATTATCATTCCCTTCTAAGTGCATAGAATGAACACGTACGCTCCGCTCTCGTACAATCACTCAGCTAAAACTCCACGGCTACTCTCCCTACTTTTTGTAGACAGGGTGTGGCTCACTAATATTGACATAAGCCGAACACTGCACTCTCAACGCATGAATGCGATGCGAATGTGAACTTTTCAGACGTCCTCACAGAAATCCAGTAGTCCAGTCCACCCAAGAATTCGGTTGCTTTATAGAATTACTGCTTTTACTGCCATACAATATGGAAATGATACCTTGGCGAAGGTTCCTGCTACTAATGTTCCCGTGTAGTATCCACCGACTCACATTATTCTACCGAAAATATATTGGCGTGGCATACCAAACTGAAACAGATTTCGCACAAAACGATTATACTGTAATATGGAATGGAATACAATTTCAAAGACAAACCCAACATGCGATTGGTGTGATATAATAGCACAGTTGCCTTGTATGGAGCGCACCTATATTTCCCATATTAATACCTACCTACTATTTCTCTCTCACTGTAACTAGAACCTACTTTGCCTTTAAATACTCACTATAAACATTCTACAAGAACATGCGAATGATTTCATACACTTTCATCGTTCATGTCGTGACTCAACTCTTCTAAAACAAAAACAATTACAATTAACCTAAACTGGGTTGAATAATATGTCAGGGTAGAAATGGACGTGACTAAGACACAAATCCTTCTATTTTATGTGTCAACCAGGACATTGGGACAACCTTCTACTAAATTTTTCACAATGAGATGACAACATCATATTTATACACAAATAAAATGTAATGTAGTTATTGTACATAGTTAGGTATACTCAAATCTCAATGTTACATAATGTAGTGTAATAATGTTCCATTGAACAGTCTACCAATAATGACAATCTTAATCTTAATACACATACAAGTCGCACACAAATACATTTTCGTACATATGACTAATAAAGATGAACATCTACACGAAACACACCTAAAGATAAATTGCATAGCAATTGGATTATTCGCAAGGAACGCTATTAGATTTAGATCGATGATAAAATTCTTAATGGTTGCTACCACTTGTTAAAGACATTGAAAACATAAACACAACAATGTGAATGAAATCCATCTGGAATTGACATTCCCCGGACAATGTTAACCCCAAAAAACACCGAATAAAAATGGTAGAAAAAACTTTAGTGAAAAAATCGGAAAAATGACATACCTCATACTTGATTCCATTTAAACGCAACCAAGACTCGACTTTGAGACAATAAGGACTCAAGGATGGCAAGAGTGGCGTCCGACAAAATTGGTACAAGTACACAACATCTTTTTCGAATTCAGACTTGTGGACACGAACCGGCGGTGGTGGCGGGGGAGCTTCGACAACCGGCTCCTCTTTTTTCTCCGGAGTGGTAGCTTCCTCGCCTTTCTTGGTGTCACTTTCGGTATCCTTCTCCGCCGCCTCTACGAGAGCCGTCTTCTCTTCTAAGACACTCTTGTTTTCAGTTTCCGCCGACATTTGTCCGTATTTGATTTAGTTAAAAGTATGGAACAGTGAGACTGACACTGGAACACTTGGAAATTATGGTACTTCCGGCTACAAGAAAGAAATTGTGGTAATGAACAAAAAGAAAATGCAGAATAGAGTGAGATTGTGTTGACGTTGTGAATGGTATTAGGTTGTGGAGGATGACAGTTGGCGAGGAGTCACTCCTATGAAAGCACACAGTAGTTTCAGTTGTTGTGGAGCTTAAAGTTTAGTTACTTACTCTATACGAGACGGAAGGAATGGCTGGCTGGTTGCTCTCTTTCTGGTCGGGCTGGTCACGTCTGGTTCTTTGGTTCTGGTTCTTCTATCCACTCGGCTCCGTTGATTCGGTCGCTTGGATTGGAATCCTTCTTCGTGTCCCTATCGCTTCTTTTCCTAACAACTACCAACTCGGGTCGTTTGGTGTGGTGGAGCTGTTGCTGTTGCTACACACATACAACTACACATACAGACTTTACAGACATACACATACACACAACCAAAACTCACAGAGACTCCCAAAAGTCCTAGTCCTAGTCCTATCCTTTAGTCCTACCTATAACTTCACTATGTACCAATATTTCCTCTCCTAGTCCTAGTCTTAAGCTAGCTCCTTATTTTCAGCTCTTGTGTAGATATACACACATAGATACCTACATACATACACTACATACATACAGTCAGTACCTTTAGCTTTGCCTTTACTTACTTAGCTTTAACAGTTCTTCTCCAGCACTATTTTCTGTATGTATGTATGTATATAATGTGGAACTAGTGCACTTTCAGTGAGTAAGAGTGCTATGTAATGTAAATACATATATATACGGTGGTGGTGGTGGTGGTGGTAGCTTTTACGTTAAACTTCAGTTAGTTAGATACAACAAAACGTTGTATCTGTGTATACATCCAGCATGCATCCCTCGTTTGTTGGTCGTCGATACGATACCCTTCTATGCGTTCATACACAGGTTCAGGATACTCTGAAACTCACCCAACAATACTAGGAGGACTCAGACACTCAGAGAGTCTCTATAAACTTCTATTTCTCCTTACCAGGCATTTCAGTTTGAGTTTCTATAGCTGGTGAGGTGTATGTATGTATGTGTGTATGTATGTATACAACATGCACTCTCGATCCACTCTAGTACACATAAAATATAATAATAGTCTTCGTATTACTAAAGGAGTATTATTGTATTTTCTATTGCCTTCTCCACTTTTACAAGCTTCCAGCATAGCAGTTCCGAAACTACTCTTTCTACTTACTCTCTGCACAAAACTACTGTATTTGCTTTTCAGTTATTCAATACTTGCTCTAATACTCCATTCCTCCCATGTATGTACATACACCAATATTATACACTACACTTCACAAACCCTAACCTTCTTATTCCTTCATCCTATAAAATATTTTAGGGTCTATACACGTATAGTAGTTATGCTTTGCAAGGTTTGAGTATTATTTGTAAGATTATACCCAAAATGGAAATAACACACAGCTACCTATAGATAAGTACAGGAGTGTTTGTAATACAGTATGCATTCATTTTACAGATACGTATATTGTAAGGGCTGTATAATATTATGGGGTAGGGAGTTAAGAGATAATGTCCATAATATACACAATAAATTGGAATTTTACTATGTGTATATATGTAGAATATAGAAGAAAATGTTTCTTGTGTAGCTATATGATTTCTTTATACAAAGATTTCGTTTTAGGTAGGAGCTTTACGTGTAAGATCTGTGTGTAAACGTTGGTGTATGTTGCATACACAGAGATACACAGGCAAACGCATATAAATATAGAGACGCATCTCACGAACGGAACAATATAAATGTGTGTATGTGTGTGCGACACTGAAACTTCTTTAGCACATGTAAGTTCACTTGTGTATTATGTTTCCATATAAAAAGACATAGCATTGCTTTGTGTTATGTTGGGGTATAAAAATGCTACATGGAATATATATGGCTTGGTTTGACTCGGAGGTCGACGACGACGACAACGCAATGACGGTTCGGTAATACAAGTGTATATACATATTACACATATTGTATGTACAACAACGTCAACTCAACGGGCATCTCCTCTTGTTCATTTAGAATAAATCTATTCCCTATTACCAGACTTGGACTAGTGTATTCAGTGTATTGTATGTATTGCATGTAGAATGAGAGTCGTTTGTGTACAATATGAAACCCAAGTCAAAGTCCACTGCTCTCGCTCCTTAATAAGTAAAACGCATTAGGACAAGTACACAATGTAACAATCTAACTGTACTGTAGGTCTGGCAATGTAAATGCAAAATGCAACTTTACACAAAGCGTCAAAACGCAAAGTACCCGATTCTTTTCTTTCGAAGTAGCTTTTGTTGATTCCCATACTGGAGAGGTTGTAGCTTATGTTATGTTACATATCTCATGCTATCTCTCTCTGTGTGTTTCTGTGTACATTCGCTATTCTTGTCTTCTAAATAACATTCTTTTCCTTTCGTCTAGGTTTTTTTCTCTTTTTCTTCTGCTGCTTGAGAATGCTTTAGTGTTCTGATTGTTTGTTAGTGTTCTCTGTATGCGATATCGATGGATGCTATTAAGATTTTAGTGAAGTATTGACTTTTTCAGAAATTCTAATGTTGTAAACATACTTCATGCATAATATTCGCTTCGCTTGCATATAATGTATGTGTATACATGTAGAATGTGGATACATATAACTGCGTAGTATTAGCAATATTATATAGATGTAAAATGCATGTATTTAAGTAGTCTGAAATTGTACGTATGTAAGCAGTATCTTTGCGTGTATAATAGATCTGTATGAATGTGTGCATGTATGTGTATATGTGTAATGTGTACATACATACATAAGCTATTGTGCGGGAGCAAACGCTGGTTTAGTAGTTCAGGTTTATAAGTACTCTGGTACTACTTTTGCTGCTGCTGCATGCTGCTGGTCTTAAGGATTAGTAGCTTTAGGATATAGAACGTCATCCAGAGAGCCAGCACAGCACCCAAACCCGGGCCCAAACCCAAACAACGCCAAACTTAAAGTCCAACCCTTATAACTTGATCCACCAATCTGCTGAGACATTTCGGTTTGAGACTTGACAGGACAGGGGTGAGTTCTGCTCTCGAGGCTCACATACAGAATAATGTTGCCCTCTTCTGACTTGGATTTTACTTTTTGTTACTCTGCTCGTATCTTTTACACAGTTCCGCGGTCAACAGTCTCTGTGTGGCTTATTTTTATCTAAATAAATGAGTCTTCTTGAACAGCAGTCGGAGCAGCCACTTGGAGTCTTAACTTATAGATGCTACGAGCTTTAATGCTTCTTACAAAGATGAGTCATGAAAATAAACAGAAATAAATAATGAGCTATGTGAGTTAAAAAGTTCATTTGTAATTTAGTACTTAACACTTTTTCTTCAATGTGTGAGTAATTCAGCAATGAGTAATGTGTTGTAGCAGAGAACATTATACACTTACACACACCAATATACACCAACAGCCAATAGCTTTATCACATCTTTGTCTTATGGAACCTCGTAAAAATTTATGATTATCTGTAAGTACACAAATTTTATACAAAAATAAATTTAATGCTGAACTAAGGAAGCTTACACTGCGCACTGTGCAGTTCTATTCTAAATAAATATTCATATTTATACATGGAAGTTCGAAACTTTTTTTAATTACATGTATTGATGTATTCATAGCGTACCTACCTAATTATGTGAAAGCATTCAAGCAAAATTCTTATAAAAGCAAACCAAACCTTTTCATGTCACAGAAATTCAGCGCTAATAACAGGCAATAATAAAACTTCGCGTTTCAAACAATTATATGTATATAAATATCATTAGATCATACGCTACATTTTATTCTTTATTTAGGTCCATGTACTCCACTCTAGGTTCATGTTTGGAAATCAATGCACATTTCCGCATACCATATAAAATGAGTAAGAACGTGTTCCGAAATTTATAACATTTCTAAATGATCTGCTGTTATTTATTTATTCTTTGCGATTAAAGGCGCAGTTTCCCTTAACCACGTTAGGGAAGTTGGCCCTAAGTGGCAAGCACATAGAGGCCCACGATTCCTCTCAACTGGGGAGCGTACTATTTTGATTGTTGTAGTTTCAGAATCTCCTAGATATGTGATGTGGTATGCTCATTTGGGAGAATGTTTGTGTAAGTTTTCTAGCTACATGCACATTCCATATTATTATGGGTTAGTTCTATCTAATTATTATAATTATATATATAACATGGAACAACAAGACTGTAAGGATTATGCCAATCGCTTCTAATTGGGGCTTCCTGATTCTCTGATTCCGAGAAATGAATTGTGATACATTTTTAGCTGCTGGCGATAGTACATGAAGTGAGGTAATTACTCTCGTATCACATAACAGTAACGTGCACAAACATGGCCCAGTAGTATAATATGATATTTCATTTTGCAAATGCCTTCTATAAATTGTTTTCGGATCAATTCATGCGTAATGAAATCTATAATTGTACACAAATATTGGGAAATGTTGTTTTAGTGTGTAATGCAAAAGTTTGAGTTCGTTTATAGCCTGTACCTTAGCTACGAAACACTCCTTCAGCTAATTTCTTCAGATTCAATAATTTCAGAGTTTGGAGTGACTTGTTCGAGTATTAAATATAGCACAGATATTATAATTTTAGACATTGCATTAAACAAAATTTGTATCAGGTGAATGAGATGAATCCTCAAATTATGGATTTGCTACACATAAATAATGTGTCATTGTTGATTAGAGTGAGTCATTGTGTGAGTAGGAATGTTTAATGTGTATTAGGTGATTGTACTATTATTACTAAACGACAGTTTGTATTTGAACCTTTCGTTCATTCATCAAAGGATACAAAGAATTGTTATTTATGACAAAGAGCTTGAATTTATGGTACGAAAAGGGTTTAGGCTTGTTTCTATTTGTTATTATTAGGCAGTCTCATTCTTAGAATATATTGCTGTCACATTTAATTTGCTTTCTGTTGGAAATGGTGCTGTGATAATCATAATCAAATCAAAGCACTTTTAGTTGTCTCTCTAGTGTTAATTTTTGTGACATTGTTTTCAGCAAACCATTTACTACGCTGACACAATGACATTTATTGTATAAACATCTACCAACAATCAGTATATACCAATAATATGCTTTAACCACATATATTATACAGATCCGTAGCTAAGTCTTTTAATGTTGTGTAAATTCTCACTGTCTCATGAACATAATTCTACGTCTACGCATTCTCTGGTTCATATCAATCAGCTTATAGTTCATGTTGTAAGCACTAACCTATACAATGTATCTAAGTACATGGGAAGGGAAACTTAATTACTACGTTCTCTTTGTCTGTTGTACTTTACCGATTTTATCTTTGTATGTATTTAACTTATGTGTTGTATGTTATCACATCATCTTATCAGTTTGTAAGACATTTGCTGAGTACAAAACATTCTTTGTGACATATGTGCTTACATTTTTCATATTACGTTTAAACAGTGAGAAAAGTATAATAAAATGAATTTATCTATGAATATTCAGTATAATGTATAATACCGTAAATATTTCCATACAAGAGGGGCCTCCAATAGAAGTAGGAGCAAATTGTAGTTTCAGCAAAAATAGAAGTTGGGTCTCTAATACAAGTAGGTTAGAAAATACAAAATTAATAGTTTTCATGCAATACCAATGAGATTTACTGTGTTTCAATGAAAAATCAACTTAATAAATAAGTCATGGAAGATAATTAGGTCGAAATTGTGCACAAAATAGCAAATAAATTGACTAGATTTAATAGAAATGGGGCCTGTAATACTAGAAGTGGGGTCTCCATTAGAAGGGGGTTCAACTCCAAAGTAAAGTTTCAGTCAATGGAAATGGGACACTTGTATTAGAATATTTATGGTATAAATATATACTGATACGCACATGGATTTAATATTGAAAGTTGAGAATTTAACCCAGAACTAAAAAGGTTTCTTTTTTGTTCCAAATTGTTATGTCTGGAAAGAATGAAGTTGCTCTACACAAACAAATATATAGTGTCTGGGTGTGTTTGTAGTAATAGTATAGGTATGTATATGTACTAGGGTTGTAGTGTAGGACAATGCCAAAATGGCAATCTATACATTATACATTGTACATGTTCTGGATTGCACTCCAAATTGAATTGTGTATTCTATGGTTAATTAATGAGGTTTACAACTGATTGAGTACAATTGTGAGTGTCTATGGAGGTCTAGACTCTCTTGTTTGAAATAATAAAAGGAGTAAGCTTAAAAGTAGTAGGTATTTTATGCACAATCGTTCCACAAACCGAATCCTTATTTATAAAATTCATGCCTACTTGACAGATGTAGGTGTGACAGCGACAGTCTGCCACTGTTTTATATGCACACTTCAATCTTTTTAACTAAATTTTTTGACGTTTTTTACGTTTTGTAGCGGATCCAGGTTTTTACTATCAATCAATTACAAATTAGACTTGGAATGGACAGACAATTGAAATTGAGACCTCTTGCTGCAATTTCTATGAAATACAATGCATTACTATTTAAATGGGTTAGGGACATATCCACTGCGGGCAGTTCCGTTGACATCCTTTCGTGACTATGAATTATCAAAATATTCTACTCTTTCTAATTCACTCCAGTCCAATGGCACAGTCAATCACCGGATCTTGCCTGCAATAATTGTATACGTGCCATTACAGACATACCAATACTACCTAACACATTTTGTTAGAGTTTTCATACAAATTAAGCGAACTGACCTGTCTAAATTGCTTCTGTGTACTGCCTCACTGTGCTGTACCTATTGTAGTATGTGTATGTGTACAGCAGCAGTATCAAATTGCACCTTTGTAAATGTATGTGCGTGATTCTAAGAATGAGAACTAGGTCTAAATAATTAATACCTATAGAATTATTGTTACTTTATATTATAGCATTCAGAAAATTAGGTCGAACTCGAGAATAATTCAATTGATTTTTGCAAGTTTCTTTTTAGCAGACAGACAGCTACAAATGGACAATTGGACATATATGCATTATTACTCCTATCTAACAACCAATCATACTACTACATTACTTACGCACTGCAATAATCAATGTCCTTTTCCGTCTTTGAAAGCAGTTGGAATTGGAATCCATAGTTGTTTCTTGAATATCTCACAGGGAGCGTTTTTTTAGAAAATCGGATATTCCGCAGACAGAGTGTCACTGTCACCTGTGATATAGTTTTGTGGTGTAGCGTGCACCAACACAGTGACATAAAGTAATTATATCCTAGACACGAAAATCTCATTTGAACGAAATAATAACCCTTGTTGGAAGTATTAGTAAAGCTGCTTCTTATACGAGTTCCTTTATTGCTCACTTAAATACATTGGGCATTAAAATTATCCTTAGCTTTCACTACTAATGGTACTTATAGCACTACATCCACTTTGATATCGGTTGAGAGTCCGCATACATTATAGTCCTTCCTTGTGGTGAGAATGACGGGCAAGTTTTATTACAACAATAAAAGCTGGTGGTTAGGCATTAGGTATGTTATGTTATGACAGTATGTGTGCTAGTACTATCAAATTAGTACATTTTTACTACCTGTATATTCGGTGATAATAATCCTTCGTAATGACATCAAAACCTCAACATGCAACTTTTACATACAGTACCTACATGTGTATACTAGATACAAATTAGAAATACACATACCCGCATGTATTTTGTTATGTGAAAAATTGTGATTGTATATAGACAACATGTAAACTGTGTGTAGAGTGAGGATTAACTTGCAAAGGTGTTTTGCTACCATTATTACTTTAACTATCCAGGAGACTATTTGTCTGCAAACATAAGTTAACGACTCATTACTACGGTGAAAGTTATTTAAAGGTGAAAAAAACATTTGAGCTCCCGTATAAATAGTTCCAGCCAACTAACTCCTAAGTGTTCCCCCTAAAGACTATTGTACAATAAGAGTTTCTAGTTTGATTTTAATCAATGTGATGTTCGCATGTTTAACTAATATTAATTGTAATTTCCGCTAGCACAACATAACAGGAGCACACCATCACACAGAAAGACTTGGCTGCTACAAACTAAAGCCCTGCACCTGTGTACCTGTCCATCAAGTATAAATTGTAATCATCTTAAAAGACTACTATCTACCGTATTAGTAGTGTGTTGAGTACTATGAGTAAGTCGCTACAAAACCAGTAATGTTTCTACTGTCAATAATATACTGCTATCAACTATTTAGTCAAATCTTGTTCAGTGATGTGTGCGAGAAAACAGATAGTGCTGTCGTGTTCATAAAAAGTCCTCTTAGCTTGGATGTAGCCACTTTATTGATTATTTCTCAGCACACACAACGAACGCCACCGTAAGAAGAACGGGAGAAGCAACTTATAATTTACCCGTTGTTTTCTTACAGCTTGTGTTTGGACTGCTGTGTTGTGTTTACAGAGAAGGGTTTGCCCGTTCTTTGTAGTAGTAGTACTGTTGAATGTGCTTTGCTTACCTACACATCTCAGTCTATAACTAAAGTATATTTGTGCATATCTACACTACTAACACAAGTATATATCAAAATTCTATACTTGCAGTTTACTTACGTAACTTTTAACTACTTTTTCGAACAAAAGCATAATAATGTAGTATTTGCATTATCCTTTATCCTGGAATGTATTTTATAGGTATCTCTGTGGTTGTATAACAGTAGTCTAAAAATATGTGTTTTACGCTACATGAGCAATAGAAAACGTTTATGCATATACTTCATTAAGTGTGTGTACTATATGTAGTGTATAGGTAGGTGGTAGGTAGGTAAGTGTAAGTATGTATTATTGTGGAGTTGTATAGAGGTAGGTAGTTTAGGTAGTACTATAAATATATATACCTGGAATTATGTATATATGGCTCTCCAAACATTGATTTCTATTAATACACGTACAAATTTGAGATCTGTTATTTGCAGAGCTTTTGTTTTGCTGCAAAGATAAATACTGGAGCTACACGGGTTTTGAGACGCAGACAGATGGGAGATAGGACTAGTGGAAGACTTGAGTTGCATGGTGGTGGACAGAGTTGTCGGAGGAAATAATAGCGGAGCATGTGAAAGGAATAGTTGTGCCACGAGAAACTAACGTGTTGTGCATTAGTGGGAGAAAAACTGTTTAAAAGGATGATTGTTAGGGAACATAATATTTCATCGGAGGACTGCTATAGGTCACAGGTGAGCTATTGAATGTTACTCAACACATTCTTTAGCCAAAGGATCGCATAATACTGAAAACACGAAGGTAAGTGAGTGCTTTGTTCCTTACAGCATACTCCCGGTGTGAGCCATGAACAAGCTCCGTAGAAAAAATCAATATTGATGTGCTGTGCAGGACTGCAGGACAGGTTACTTGTACACAGATCGAAAGCCGAGAGCGGAGATCCATTACGAAAATTCTGAATTTTCTTTGACTTGTATACTTCGGTCTGTTGAGTCAGGCGCCACATCATGGCACAGACTCTTATAAACAATTCTGTGTCATTTCTCACATAATAACCTTATAATTGAATTTCCACCTTGGACATTCGCCAACATCAAGAACACTCTTACGTTCACTCCGTAAGTCCCTGTCATCACGTTTTGTTTACCTCCAGTTGTGCGTGGCAGGAGAAAGTAAACGATATTGTGAAAATAAATTTCTCCTACAAATATAAACACAAAATAAATATCGTGAGAAAAAATAACCCGACTATTGCACTTTGCGGGTAGAGTTTCCAGAATTCTTTCGTTTATTTTTTATACTAATCATTTGCTCCTTCTTTGAACTGCTACTCCTTTCCTCGTTTACGAAAACTCTACGCAAAAATACGAACATTTCGTGAGGTGGAAATTAAAAGGGCATTGATACAACTTCGATACTCATTTCCACAGATTTGATTCTTTTGTGCTTGTCAGACTGTGAATTTCCGTTTGAACTGAAGTTGATTCCTTTTGCTGAGAATTACATGGGAAGCTGTACAATAGCACA
>JAQFYB010001710.1:0-30146 GCA_034694085.1 Pogonognathellus longicornis
AATCTTGTACTATAATATACGAAATCATAATCTTTTTCTGAATCATAGTCAGAATTTCCGAACTCTAATCAAGCCTTTACAATTAATTGATTTACTGCAGATAATTTACGTGCTATTCTTCACGTAACTGCAGTATTGACACAGTTGAAAGGTATATTCTGCAGAATTATGCGAGTACTTTTTATTTGGGTTGTAGTTTGTATTGTGTTGCTTGTCTATATCTGTTATGTAATAGCACAGGCAGGGGATGGCAATGGGAGTGAGTAAAGGAGAAGCTTTGTAGTGTAATTTTGTGTTACTGGTGCGAGTGGACTACTAGAGAGAGAGTTGGTCTTTGTATCATTTGGTTGGGTTCCAATGTAATAATCCAAGATTCATCCTCGTCTTAAGCTCACTAAGCCTCTCTGAGAGACTTAAACCATTAAGTGCCGTATTTTCTCCTACTTTCCTTCACTGCTACCAACTTGGGGCTTCAATATAATTCATAGCTTGTTGTAGTTCTTTGCTTACTTTTCGCTTGGCTTCCTTTCTCTGGCCACTTTTCTGGCTACTGTGTGTTTGTTTGGTGGTGGAGCTGGGTGGAGGATGAGGAGGATGAATGGGTGTGTGCCTATCTTTTATACTGTAGAAGATGGGCTGAGGTTGATTTGATGGATGTTGGATGTTAGTATATTAAATAATATCTGTTTATGGTTACATCGGCTATGACCCAAATGCTGGAGTTGGAGTTGAATGACTACCACAATTGCAAATGCAAGTACATGTAACTTTCTGTGGATTTTCTCTCTGTGTGTAGGACGTGTACCGTTTCAATGAGAAAATTACGATTACGACTCCGTATCCGGGATTATTTGAGCTGGAAATAATTTTGACACCAGCCATCATGCCAGACAGTGATGTGTATAACGTGGGAGTGCACTCGAAATGGAGATCTGGATCAAAATGGCAAGAGGTCTGTCAGTTTTCATGTCTCGAGTATTTACACACTTATCCGTCTCATGCTATAAAAGACATTCGAATTAACAAATGCTAACACACCTCTCAGAATGTAGTGTGAGATTTGTTTGCTGACAATAATGAAAGAGGAAGGAGACAGCAAATTAAGTCTCATGTTGTTGTTCTCACTGTCATTTCTTATGAAAACTATATTACGGTTCAAGTTTTGCTTATGATTTGTATTTCTTGCACTGTAATGTAACACTGCGACGACACAAATTAAAATTTTCCAAATTTGATTATCGTACACAAGGGAGCACTATACATTCGGTATGGGCCTCAAGGACCACTTATCGATATACTGACTGAGGAAGCTGCAAACAAAGCTGCTTTTGAAGCTCCTCAAGACGAGAACTACGACGAAGAAAATACTGCGGACGAAGAGGAAGAAATGCCAAAAATAAAATTGAATCTTCCAACGAGTCAACTGTTTCATTTTTATTCGCCTCTGCCATGGGCAAAAATAATCAAATTCGAGTACGACCCGGTGGGACCGGATTCATTGTCTGAAGATGAGGAGGATGTAGAAGGCGATGATGAAGAAATTGAGACTAAAGGAAAATTTCCCATTCGAAATTTCATTGTTGTTTATAGTGGTGTTGATGCTGAGTTGAGTACAAGTTTCCAAGTAAGTTTTCATTGTCCTCTTTGACTTTACTGTGCACCTGATTTGCATTTATTGATTCCGTTATTCTCGGCTAAGTCTAATAAAATAACCCAGTTGGTTTGTCTCTTCCGCTAGCCTGTACATATTACAAACAAGTAGTATGTATTGTAGTAAAGTTCTAAGTTCTAGTTTTAATGTTGTAAATTTGTAAATAGTATACCTAGGTAGGTATTTGTAGATCTCCATCACATCACATTCACATCTCCAATTCGAATACACAAAACAGAAACTGGAAACAGAAAATAGAAACTGTAAGTAACCTACGAAAATGCATAAGTGTGACACCAACACTCGAGACAATAAACTCGAGATGCGTTGCCCATTTCAAAATGTCCTGGACGTAAAAAACTTCTGTGATGTTTCTTCTGTCATCCATCATCTGTGAAAACCAAAAATTCATTATCATTAACCGTATAACGAATATCTCGGTTTAGATTTTAGAGTTTTTCAACAATAATAACCAAGTTATGACCTAAATAAATGTTTATCCTGCATTTATTTATATACAATAGATTAAATGCAACACAACACAGATCAAAAGGGTTTTACTATAACTTTTCTGTTAACTGATTCGCTTTCTTAAAATTATTGGCTTTAAAATTGTATTTTAGGATGCATACAAAAATTGTACAGCAACTGGCAACTACTATTTCTTCCTTCTTGTGTAGTGGTAATAATATCGGTTGCTGAAAGTATTACAGGACAGGAAAAGTATTCTTGTAAGCGGGGGGTTGGGTGGTGAGGGAATTTAAAAAATTGATACTTTATAGAAATGGTTTGTCAGTCTGTCTGTTTGTCTGGTTGTGCGCTATTTCCAGATTGGACTATACACTCAACACGTCATATTACTACGTCATACCAGTTTATTTTGATTTTTGTTGCTAATTAAATTTAATTCCTTGTTGGGTTGTTTTGACAAAACGGTCCCACAATTAACCAATAAACTCCACAGCCTACTCTACACCTTAGAAAATTATGAATGAAATAATGTTGAATGTAAACGCAAAACACCGCATTTGGCATTTACAAAAATGGATAACAATAAAAAAAAATTCGTCAAACGAATTTATCATATTAATATGCTGTTTATTTTTGATGTACAATTATAACACTAAAATTTAGTAAGGAATTTAAGGGTATATTTTATTATCAAATAGATAGATAGATTATCATCCAAAATGTTGAATGCTACGTATCTGGCTTATAATTTTTTCAAACCAAGTAACCTTTAATCTTTGATTTTTCAGAATGAACGATTAAAGAAAACTTTCAGTACTAGTATTGATCTACCACGACTTCGAGAACGGTTTTCATTGAAATTGGATGGACAGCTAAATTTGGAAGACTCAGAAAAGGTTTTGACGATTGAAGCAGAATCATTACATCCAAGATCTCAAAAGGTGAACCAACATTTGACTTTACATAAATAAACAATTTCTGACATTCAACATTGGATATTGGATACCGTTGTCTGCCATCATATTGAAAGTAACAATTGTCCACTGTGAGTTATTCTCACTGACAATGACAATGATGAATGAAGTAAATATTATTACTATTACTAAAAATGTAATGTAACGTTTAGTGACTGGGAGAATATTTTCTATTCAGTACAAAAAAAAATATAATTTTCACGAAGCTTACTATGTACTATACAATTCGTATTGAAAAATAATAATTTATCTGGTATAAGATTGAATGCAAGGTAGTTTTTGCAGCATATTATTAATCGTATTAGTAATACATAGAACTAAACTAAAGATGACATTTAAATGTTTTAGGTTATTATTTTAATCCACAACATCAATTTTATTTTAGATATACGGAAATGCAAAATGGATGTTAAATCTTCCCAATCTAATGAGTGCAGAAGTGGAGCTGAGAACACCTTTGGAGAATTTGGAAGAACAGTCAGTTAGTCTGATGTATGCTCATAATGAAGAAGATTTGGCCTACTCTGTCAACGTTGAACTGAGTTCGCTGACTTATGACAAGTTTGCCACAAATATTGCAATTGCCCCTCGACAATTCAGTATGACGTTGAATACACCATTCCAAGGGTTACAGTGAGTGAGCCGGCATTCATTTTCCTTAGCATCTATTTTACACGTTCTACATATTATTTGGTTATTTGGGTGTTCCAACATTCACATAATATCTAGACTTTATATTAAACTTATCATAAGGAAGCTTAAGCTAAATTAGGCAAAACGAACAGGAGTAGTGACACAAAACGAAAACAATTCAAGACGGGATTTCCCTGAAGTAGTACATTGTCTTAGGGAAAGTGTCTCTGTTTCTATGCAGATTAAGTTTAGGCTCTTTCAGTGGTTTAACTGTTTTATCTTAGGCTTTGGGCAGATGTATTTCAGCCGTGTGTTTACTACATAATAATGTAAGTGATAAGCTCATCGGTAGCTGGCTGACTTAATCTTTTAACGTTCCCTAATGACACTTCCTTTCCTGCAGTAAATATCCACATGACAACAAGCCACTGACACAATTAACTCCAGAGATTCAGACGCTGCGTAATTTCACTTACTCTTGAATGATTTCTCCTTATTGCGTTACCTGCATGTGATTATGTGTATTAACAGAGGATGAAACAATATGTTGTGTTTCTATTAGGGACATCGAGTTGAAAGCACAAGCTAATCCCAAGGAGGACTCTCAAGACGTTTACAACACCCTCATTGTATTCCAAACTGACGACAAAGAGGTTGAGATAGACTTGGACTCTACCATGGTGGATGACTGGCCTACCACAGTAAGTTTTCCTCACTTGGCAGCCTTACTTACAATATTAATTCTGATTTCTCTCTACTTGCAATTTGCGAGTAGTGTCTATTAGGAAAATTATTCGGTGAAATAATAATTTTGATAACTGGGCAGAATTTGGTGTCGTTGGCAACTGGCAAGGTTGTCTACACGCTGCACGACAATAAATGTTCAGCGAGACAAAAATAAATGCTGAGAAGTATGGGATTTGAAATAAGCGTGTGAAATAAGTTTTAGGAATACAAATATTATGATGGAGGTCAACGCTAATATTATGTGTGCGTGAACTCAGACAGGAATTTTCAATGATTTAAACGTAGGGAACGTAAGCACACGCTGCAGGTTGACGTGATTCTAAGAACATCTGAGGCGTCATATGTGTGCGAATTTCATTCACACACACAATACTATATTATATACTAACAATCAGGAACTTTACTATACAATACATGCTGATAAACTTTTACTTTAGATTTCGATCTACTCTGTCGCAATTCAAATGTGGGTCATAGTCATAACACTATTTGCATAGTAAGCGAAACATTCTCTGCTTGGTTTAAGTTTCAGACAAACGCCATTCGTGCGTGTCGAGCGAGTTTGTTGTACACCAAGAGAACTACGGAAAAATGCTGACGCATGAAAGAAAGATGATTAGATAAACTGTGTGTAGTGTTTGCTATGCTTTAAAAATTCAATTAGTGACATTTCTCTTTGTGCAGATATCTGGAACAATAGCAGCGAGCTTTGCACCTAATAATTTCAAGCGGGGAGATGTGAAAATTGATGTGACTAGAAACAAAGATGTTGTTAATGCTACTGGAGTAGTTGATTGGAAGAATCAGCAATTGAGAGCCAAGTTATACCTTCGTTTGCCCCAACAGACATTTCAAGAATTGGATTTAAAGGTAAGAGGATTATTTCTGTGGCTGTGGTGTGGGAGTGGAAGCATTTGTGGAAGAATGTGGGGATATACGTGATGCACACCCACTACCAGAACAAATTGATGCAAAGCTCTTTATTTAACATTGAATTACATGTGTCCCCCTTTGCTTGTTGTCCATTAGGATTCAAATAATGTTGCATTACCGGTGTAACAGGCAAAAGTGACTCTTAGGCTTAGCTAAGGCTTCATAAATAAATAAAATCGTATATCAGTAGTGGCTATGTGTAATCCTTTTCACTGAGCTCTGCCAATCTCACAACCACCGTCGGTAGTCTAACTTAATTAAGTTTACATTTATGCCGTAGTTCCCTACAAAAGTAATCAAAAAGCTCATTAAAAGTATTATACTCAACTTTCTTCATGAATCTTTTACAAAATGTGGAAAACCAAATTTTATCAGCGTATTAGAGTAAAAGTATATTAGATATATGCTTATGTATGACGCTTTACGTGTTTCAGTCTCATCCACTCATCTCAAAGGATTTTAACTCTTCTTTGTACTTACGAAAATTTGATACTCTATTAAACCAACTTAAATTATATAATATATTTGTAACGTGTATACGTCGAGTTTACTTTTAGGATTCGACATAATATAATATATGTCTGCTACTTGGAAATACTGCTACAAATGTTGCTGTTTTGTTAATATGATTCCAACAGGTTGATACACCTTTCAAGAACTATGAGCATTGGGAAATTTGGATTCTTCATCCCAAATCTGAGCAGGAAGACAAGTTTGATGTTGAACTGAAAGCAAAAACTCCCTACCCACATTTGGCTTCCGTTATGGCGAAAGGAAATATTCAGTAAGTTATCGATTTTCTTACAAACAACTTACCAACCAATGAGTCAAGCGTAATTCTTAATTTACTAGTTGTATCGGTATGTAGTTTGGTATAACATTTGAGCTGTAGCATGAAATTCTGAAAACTTTTTTTAATTTTTGTAAAACCATTTTGACAAGGTATCCAATTTTCAAATGATTACCATTATGATATCAATAATATGTCAGTTCAGCATTTTAAGAAACTCCAAGTTAATATTATTGCAATATAAACTTTTTGTATGTTTAAAGTTTGTTAAAATCAGTTCTTTCCAGGAATTTCTCGAGTGTTCAAAAATCAAAAGTGTTTAAAAAGATAATCTTTGACATTGGTATGGTAGTTTAAGAATTATGTGTATATTATACAAAAACCTCAGTCGACATTAAATTTAATCGTGAATTTGTGAACAACTGGTCAAAAATTTCTCAAGTCTGTATAATCCGGAAACAGGCTTCTGAATCATTTCCTCCTTGGCTGTCAGGTCACAGGTTGACCGACTATATAGTCTAGATGGGATGGCTTTTATTTTCCATACGGAGCTCTAATAATTGTCCCCCATTATACACGCATATTATAAACAACTGTTAGTTTTATATACCTTCAAACTACCTTCAAAATTATACAGCTGTGTTATTATTACCAGCAATCTGAACTTGTAAGACGGAAACTTATGTTTGTAACTGGATTTTTTATATTTTAGCTTTCCTAAAAGTAAAAGGTATTTAACTACTTGATACTAATATTAATATTTGAATTTCATGTTTTCGTGTGTGTAGTAATAAGCGTCAACGTAACGTGACATTACATGGAAGTTATTAATCAAATTCTTGATTTCGTCGCAATTCATCACATTTTCAAGTACGCGATAAATGTGTGAATTTTCAGGAAAATTTGACCATTGAAATTACAGATACAAGACTAGGGACACTTAATTTGCCCCACCATTCTATTCCACTGGTAGTACACCGCTTGCATTCCTTTCTTTCTAAACTCACAACTGAAAGGTTAAGATTTTATCTTGTAATATATTAGTGTAGTTTCCAATCGATGGCTTTGTCCTTGAAATGGTGTATAGTTTTTGCTAATGGATTCATTTCAAGCAGAGAGTTGCAAAGCAATGTTATTTCATTTCTCTGATTTCAGAATACGTGTTGAGACATGGAGAAAATCCAAAAAATCCCTCTGTGTTTTCGCCACAAAAATTACATTTGAAATCAATTGCATGTATTCTTGTTGAACGATGCTATCATTATTTACGGACATGTTCTCGTGCATTGTGTTGAAAGGCGTGTTGCCCATTTACGTGTACTTGCATTAACATTGGTACGAGACACAAGAACAAGGAGGTTCCAACTTCACTTCTTTGTTTGTAGATTTTCATGTTGAGCAGGACGGATATAAAAGTAGTTGAAAACTTTCACTTGGTTTGTTTCACACGAGAATACTAAAACTCAAGAATGGCATTAGAAGAGGACAAGAGTTATTGAGATGGAAATAGAATGGTGCATTAGTGACCCTCACCTTACAAGCTACAGTCAACAGTTCTTCTTGTTGAAATAAGTGTCTTAGTATTTGTACTGACTTGTAAAGAGAAAATGCTTCCAGCGTTTGGCTCACGGTCACCATCGACGATGATGTCGTTGATGTAGTTGCAGAGCTGTTGAGTGAACATTTCACTGATTTTAGACCATGACGCCCTTTTGAGTCTCAAGCACTCAACAAAGAGTCGGAAACTCTCTTTGTTCTGTATTGAGTTATGTCTAGGTGAAGTGCACATTTTATAGAAGTTACAGATATATTATAACGAATATAAACAGAAATACATGAGATTTCCGTTTACCTATACTGCTGCTTGTCGAAATATAATCTACAGTATAAAAACAGAACTGAAATCGATAAAATAACGGAAATTAAAAACCAACCTGGACGTTAAAATAACAAAAATTATCTTCACACTCTCGAAATATGTATGCTAGTGTTAGCAAACCTAAAACCAGTCTTAAACTTCGTTCAAGCTTGAAGATTGACAGCAAAAAAGCAATAAAACAAAATTTCAAAACCAAACTGAAACTAATAGTGAGGATCATTGAAACATTAGTGTTTGTACATAGCGGATTGGCTCTCAGGTTTTAAGATTTTATCGGATAACTAAACCAAAGACAGCCTCTGGTATTTCGAGCCTTCTTTGATTTTCTGTTTGTATTGAATAACTGGAATTAAATATTTAAATATTTAAATTCTTTCTTCAAATTAAATATTCTTAAGAAAAATAGCTTTAGAAATACAGAATACGTGTAACTATAACGTGTATTGCTAAAATACCTGGGTTGTGTGGAATAATAAAGTAAATGGGCATATATAATAATGAAATGGTGGCATAAGAACAAGCATTGCATTGTGTGCATGCACGTATTATGCATGGGTACGTATAAAACATATAACACCATGAACTGAGTTGACATTGCACTGTTATAGTTACCGCAGTATGTGGTTTGAGCTGGACACAGAGAGAGAAAGAGAGTAAGTGAGAGAAAGAGAGAGGTCAATTTTTGGAGTTTACTATTTACTCTTTGGAAAGTGGAAGTCGTGTCCTCGTGATTCATTGCACTTATCGTTAGTGACATTTCAAAAGTCGCATTGAAATTTATTTAGTGGACCTTTCCCTCTTCTTTAGTGCGAACGAAGGGGAATTGAATTTACATTTGAAAGAGAGTGTAGCCAGCATTTTCCATTAGACATACTACCAGTCCACAAGTTCAATTTCAATGTACACAACTGTGCTCTACAAACCAAAAACTTTCCATTAGCGATGGGTTCATATACATTGTATGTCAGGAATTCTTATAATATTATTCGTATAGGTTTGCAATATGTTCTTGAAGTAGAGTAGAGTCATGTAATTTGGCCTGTTTTGAAGGGAAAATATTCCCTTAGCTCACCATAAATATTTTCACACCATTTTATTGCATGTAATATTTAAAGCTGTTTCTTAGGGACACATTTAATGTTTTATACACATTCTATAATATTTCATAATTTAGGAATGAGTCATTTTTAAGAAAATCTGGCCAACAGCACGAGTGTTGTAATTTGGCCACCCATGTGCTGTAAGTTGGCAACCCATTTATTAGGGCCGATTAACGATTAGTATCAGGGTTGCGAGATTCTGAGTATGAAATTTGAGTATGCTTTATAAATGTAACAAAATTTGAAGAAATATTGTATTTATACGTTAAAAAACATGCATATTTGGAAAGATTTAGTAGAAAGGTTAAATAAAAATGGAAATAATAAAGATTTATGCCAAGTTTTACTTGAAAATACCCTGGATTTTGCTATAATGAAGACTTTTGAGTACATTTGAGTATGATTTGAGTATTTTGGCATTCTCATGAGAATTTGGAGGATGTGGCTAAATTTGAGTAAAATACTCATGATTTGAGTATATCTGGCAACCCTGATTAGTATTACAAAGTTTGACATAATATACCTAAGCAGGTTCTATGCAACCCATTGGACCATTTCCAATAAAAAATAATTAGATAATCCTTAAAGTTTGTTCTAAGGAATTCATATTGGGGTGGATTGGATTTCAACTGTGCACATTGTTGCTGCTGTAGCGATATAATTATCGTTCTCCTTTCAGGAATGGTTATTAAGGGTACTTTGGTCTCTTTTCCTGATGTTATCTCAGTAAGTCCGTCTTTCGTCACCGGAACTTACCTATACTCAAAATCATAATTAAAATGTATACTTATTTTTGTTGAGTGGCCAAATTACATCGCTTCCATTTTTCAACTTTGACTGAACTTTTCCGGAGAGTAACAAAAATATTTTATAATTGAAATCAAATAGTAATCATGAATGCTAAAACTGCGTGTCAAAAAATTATTATCTTTCAAAATTCTGGAAATACAAAATATTTGATGACGAAAAATCTACTTTTGAGCAATGAAATGAGTTTTTCATTTTTTAAAAGGCGAATTTCAAACGTACGACAAAACATTTTCGTTCGGACAGATCGGTATTTTAGACTATTATATTCAAAATTTCAGCGAAATCGAGCCAGGATTAGCCAACATAATGGATGGTGACCGAATTACAGCACTGGTCAAATTACAGCAGTCTACTCTACACCCGTAGTGTAGTTGAGTAGTGGACTTTCATAATAGTATATCTGCCAAGTGTGTATAGTTAGGAATGGGAAAATATCTTCAAATGATACTATGAATCTTTGGTAGGTATTTAATATAAACTTACTGAAGGTGTAAATTCAAAGTTAAGGTATATTATGTACATATATGCGTGCTAAAACGACAAGTGTTCGAAATGAATGTGTTAAATATCCAAAAAACAGTTCTATTTTGAGAAAAGATCAATGCGTCATTAATATATCATGTGAAGTTGAACACGATGACCTATGCATTAAAGTATAAGTATAATTAATAGGCGTACAATATGGAAAACTGTAATAATCAATTGATTTGAATGAAGGATAGATTATATGAGTGGATATCGATACTAATGATGACTGATGATGTATTTTTCTCAATTTCAGAATGGGTTCATCATTTCGTGAAGTCAAAAAAGCAACGCTGAATTGTAACGCTACTAGCGGAACTGCAGATATTGCGGTGGCATGGCTGTTGTCTGACTGGAATAACTTTGATATATTACTGGACTCCAAATACACAGCTTACCAAGTGGATTCGTCATCTTTTGACAATTTAATCAAGTTCAAATTGAGAAATAAAATTCCTACGCTTGATGTTCTGACGAATGTGGACTCTAAAGTTTACTGGGAAACAAAACATCCTCCGAATCGGTATTCTTAAACAATAATTATTCTTTGAATCATGTAACCCTGTGGATTGAATAATAAAATGAAGCTTTTACTAAAAATACATAAATTCTACAACATTGTGGAACACGACTAATGTTCTTTTATATAGATTTGGAACAGGACTTTACATCGAGTTACAAGAAGAGTCGCTTGCGACAAAATTTTCACTTAAATTGCCGTCCACATCATATAGTGCTGAGCTAAAATCAAAGTTCGACGATGAAATGGAAAATGTGGATGCCAAACTAACATACAACTGTTGTCCAACAGGTCAAAACTATCTAAGCATGTTTAAGGTATGCTTTCAGTTTTTCATATTTGCTTTGTCTGTATCAAAGTAGGTTTCTAGTTATACCAAATGTTTTGATATGTTTATATAATGACGAATAATGAATGTGATTTTCAACTAGTTAGTTTTGTAAACTCGTTGAACACGCCAATTTAACTTAAACAGTCGGTAAATCCAAGTAGGAAAATTCGATAAACTGAAATCCAATATATCTGTAGTTTGAATGAAGCACTAAAGTTAAGTAGAGGGAAGCAGTTTTGAGTTTTATGATTGAATGACGGCAAGCTTATTATTGGCTTTTATGTGTGAAGAAAAATTATTATTCATGCGATGGCCACTTAAATTATGGTACGTCATAAATATGTAGCATACTATAGGCTAGGATTGATTGCAGGTTTACCAGTGTAATAAGCGACTGATATGAATTTGTAACGTGATGAATTGCGACATTAATTAATATGTGTGCATTTTAGCTAACGCGCGGAGAAAGCTCATTAGAAGGTGAAGCACAGGTTGAATGGGGAAATGGCGAATTTTCTCATCTCGAATCAAGACTTAATTGCTCTTTCACGGAGGCGGTTGATTCGGGCGAATTACATTTGGAAGTGCTGAACCCTAAATCTGCCAACAGACAGCTTGCACATCTTCCCCTTGCTTCCATTGATGGAGCATTTAATAAAACTTCTGGTCGACATACTGCTCGGTAATTATCGTGTCATTATAACTATCTTCTATTTGTTATATTGTAGTGTCTTTGTGCGTACAACGTTCCTACTATATACTTACTTGTCTTTGTGCAGCTACACATAATCTCTAATATAATACAGTATTGGTGCTTCAGATTGTTCAGATATCTGAATTCCATCATACTAGCCTTTTGTCTTGCAGAGCTCGTAAATGTAAAGTAGACACACGTACAACATGCTGTGTGATGAAATGTATGCATGTATATGTAAAAAAGTTACCAAATAATTAAAGTAATATTTTTTGGAATGCTTATTTTATTAGTTGTATTTGTTTTACCATTCTGCTTAACTAAAACTGGCCTGCTGCTTATAGTATTTTTTATCATTTCTTAAACTTTAAATTAGGACGCAGATGTTTCGAAATAAATTCATTTTTATACATTTGCTCATATGAATGCATATGACAAAAATATTTGAGGAATAATATAACCAGATAATATTTGATAAATATACCTTATCCTTTTATATGATGAAATGAAATTCCCATTTACTGTTTTCCATTTTTTTCTGCTCTTATTTGTCAGTGTTATGAAAATTGAAATTATATACGTGTAAGAGTTGGAATACTTACATCTTTGAGTTTGACTTGTGTGGCAGGAAACATGTCCCACAATTATTTGAAAATGTGGAACGTTGGGCTCACCTTTTGCGGCAGTAATTATTTTCTATTGAATGCTATTCATAAAACAATTAGGATGATTATCTAAGCAAGGAATTGTTACTATGTTATAGGATTCAGGCTGGCCAGCATTTGGAGCCGCTTGTGGTTGATATTGATATCAGAGCTTCGGATTTGCTGGATATTGATTCAACGGTGAATGTCAGCTCATCCTTTATTACTAGTATACCGGAAGCAGGTCTTCGTGTTGTGAGTAAAGTTGTTGGGTAAGTTTAGGAAAGACAGAAGTTTGAAATGACTTTTCAGTTCAGTTTTCACAAAATCAACTTTGGTCGTTCAAGCGTTGTTACTAATTATAACCAAAATGCGTGTCTCTATTGAACAAATAATATTCAGATCTGTGCATGTTGTTTACACAGACATACATTTGACGGTTTATACGGTGGCCATTGGGGAGAAGAGAGAGCAGCTTTAAATTATAACTGGGATTATAAGGAAACGGCTGATTTGATGAAAATTAATGCCACTATTGGTGTTGAGATGAGTTTCCCTACAGCGCAGTCGGCAGGTGTTCATGGGCTTTTTGCCGTAAGCATTTTTAATATCTTCGTCCGAATATCCCATATTAGCTTAGTAACCGTGTATAAGAAAGTGTGGAGAAACGGAAGTGGAATTTTGTTGGCACGAGAAATGAAAACTTAATAAATATTCAGTTTTCAGCAATTTTCGATTTCGTGTTTAATATGGGTGTATAGTCCAGATTATTTAATATTGATTGAAATCATTTCATTAACAATCAAATAAACATATTTTCAAAAAAAATTACAGTAAAGTACCTAAGGTATATCTTTTAATGTTCTTGTTATATGTAATAGTATTATTTTTAAATTAGCCTCATAGGCATTAATCATGTAATACTCGATTTGTAATTAAGTTCAGATTCCATTTTGATTGAGAAGATTATTAATATAGCTGCGAGAGTCGAAAGTTTGCAGATATGTAAATACTGTGCTGTAGTTTTAGCACAAAATTGTATATTATTTCTGCTAGCGGTTATTTGCAAGAAAAGTGAAAATGTTATACTAAAAATAACTTACCTGCATGATGATGATACAAGGATTTATTGTGGGAAATATGTTTTGACGTTCAATTTTATTTCATGTTTACGTAGCGTGAAGCAATGAAGACTGACTCTAAGTTCCGAGTTGAATACAACGGAGTGCAGCTACTCAATTCTGACTACGGTTTCCAATCAGAATCCTCTGCGGGCAAGGAAAAAGAACACACTAAACTGGAATTAGAAAATCATTTCTACCCTTTCGGTTTCACCAATTTATACCAATATGAATACAGTGGCGGCTACGATGGATTAAACTTACCAACCACAGTCAGTTAACTCATTTTCTACTTTGGCTAATTATACCAACCATAAATTTATTTACCTCTTAGCCCTCCGCGTTTCTAATGCTTTTAATTGCTGGTTAATTAACCTCGATTTGAGTAGACAAAATATTATCAAATCATTCAATTCAAAAACTCTTACATAAGATTTTACTAAAGTTGTTGTACGTAAGTTCTAAACAAGTATTTTCGTTGCTCTCTTAATGTAGTGTTAACATTTGTATTCAGAATATCTATTGAATCTTGGGCAATATTTAATATTGTAGTATTTCCTAAATTCCCTGCTACTTATATTTCTGCCTTCAAGACAATTTATTTTTCAAAGATTTTTCTCAAAGATTTTTTCTCAAATTGCAAGTGAACTGAAATGTTGTTTGTCAATTTCTAAATAAGTTTGTTGTAAGTGCTTTAAGAAGATAAACGAGAAAGCAGCTTAAGTTTCACCTTGTGAATAGGTTGGAGAAACTATAGGTTGTGGAAGATGTAGTAGCAAGTAAGTGTTTAGCATCAGCGTCATAAATAAAGCAATAGAAATCAAAGAGGGGATCTGTCAGCTATTTGCATATGGATGGAATGGCATGCCAAACCTGCTTCATTGGTGTTAACAGATTTAAATGGAAAGCATGTGAGAAGATATATTTTCTATGATGTGTTGAACTGTTTGTGTTTGTGTATGTAGACAGTTCGAGCCGTGGAAGTGTACGACTTGGTGCACCCTGATTTGCATAAATTGGGAGGTGAGCTGAAGATTCAGACGAATTTCACGGGCCGTGAAATCGCATTAACGGGTACGTCTAACGAGGGAAATCGTGATGAATGAGAAGGATGATTTAAGAGTTAGATGCTAGTGGAGGTGTTTAAGGCTCAGATGTTGGCTCCGTTATCGCAAGTGTTTGTGCGTAGGTACTGTGAGTTTCAAATGTCTCCTTCCCCATATACCACGCCGTGCAAGATAGGCAAATGTGTAGTTAGTGCTAGCTCAAGATATGAATAAGTACACTAAAAGCCACACAAATCGTATCACTTATAGAGACATTCATTTCACCTCCTTTCCCAGTCCATTTGTCTGTTGTGCCCTCCACTTTCACGACTATAGCAACCTCCCATACTATGAATGTGTACATGCCCAAGGAACATCATAATGTGGTGTGGTGGTAGTGTAGCAAACGTTATTTTACCAGTCTTTCTTATAATATTATGTACCTACCCTTATCTTTGAAACGGATGCATGGCCTACATTGAGCACACTTATAATATTCAGAAATGATAACGGTTCGTGTCGGAGGGTCTTGCATGGTATGTTCTGTTCTGGTGGCATGGCAGTAGTGGTATGGTAGCACAGTGTGCAGTTCAATCGTGGTGTTATGGTATGGTATGGTATTGTATGATCGTGGTAAACGCTAACTAACAAAGTAATCGTCTCTCTATGTCCCATTCTATCCTTTTTACTACCAATGACGTGTTAAACTAACAGCCTTACAAATACAAGTACCTATTAGCTATGTATATTATATTTTCTCTCGTATAGATTAAGTTATACGTGACTCTATATACCTTGGCTTGGATTGGAGGTTATTCGACTTTACGCTATAACATATTGGCTAAGATTTCCATAGCCAAATGAGGCGAAATTAAATAGTAGTATTTAGTAAACTAGGTAGTGGAAGTGTAATAATAGTGGTCGTGCTAGGATAGTTAAGAACGTTGTGAAATCCACGCGATGAAATTGTTATAGAAGTTTTGGTGGTGGTAGAAGTGATACAATTCTTACATTTTACTTACCAATAATAGAAGGTTAAACTTAAAAGCCATGGTGTTGTATGTATGCATCTATGAATGTATATAAGCATTCGTGAACGTGTTTAGCTTCAGTTGACTCTCCGTGATGGTTCACTTTGCTTAAGTTTCACTTAGGCGTTTGCACGTACATTCAACATATTAGAGAGAAAGAGATGTGTTTTATAGGCATGCTATGCACATAGGCACTGTAAGGACTAAGGAGAGAGTTAAAGGTTACAGGAGCAAAGCAAACCGGATAGTTTAACTGGAAGATCTCTGTGTTTCGTATCTTCCTATATCTCTCGTTCTTCTTTTATAGTTGCCAGCTTTTGCTTCTTTCCTAGACGCCGCTTTTTTGTGTTCTTTGTAGCTGAACCATTAAAAGGGATTCTATTTACTTTCATTCTCTTCGCAAACACTCACTGCAGTTGTTTGCCAGTCAAGTGAGATGTATTGAGTAGCTGTGTCGAGATAAGAAACTTTTAAGACTTTTTTTACAATTTCCTGAAACTCTTATTGAAATCGGAAAGCAAGTCCCTAATGAACTCTTTCTTCTTGTTGTTACACTAGCTTAATATGTCTTTCTCTTCTAATGTTTACTTTGTCATGCTATTCCTCCAAATGCACATACGCTAAACGTTCTGAATTTTATAATAGCAACCAGTCATTCTTAGACATGTTTTATAGTACACTGTTATTAATGTGTAATCATTTAATCATTCTCTGTATATTACAATTTATAATTTATAATCGATATATTTTTTTCAAATATGTATGACCGACAAATGCCGCCATGTAACACTATGCTTTTATGTTATGTTCAACGTAGTAATATTTGTCGTTTATGTTGATTTTAAATTTTATTTGACTTGTACTGGCATTCGGTAGATTTACCATTTAAGTCAGTGTTCATTTTGTATTATTATAATTGATAATTCTGGCAGGAGTGTAATGATATAAAATGGTTATAAAAATAAAGGGCTGTATGTATGTTATATGCATAGACTTACATTAACTTTGTAAGTGTCGCACAGCATTGCATAATATTTGAAAATAGCTACAGGGTATACTTATCTGAAGTTCACATTTGTTTGGAATTGTGCACTTGCATTGACGGTGATGTAAAAATCTTAAAATTTATATTAAGTAACTATAACTGTTTACGTTTGTGGGTTGTTTTCTATTGGCAGGAACACATCCGACACGGAAGCTCGAGTTAATAACCAATTATGACTTTTTGGATCATCAATTCCGGCATAATGCACGTTTCACTTGGAGGGCCGACTCGTGGATTGGTTACGAATTAGACGTAATGAACAAGACAAATGTACGTGAACTCTCTCAAGAGCCCATTTTGACTTGGCGTCCTTCCTTGACTTTCCTTGGCATCCCTTTACTTTCTAATGTACTCATTCAGTAGTCTCTTGGCGGTGGTGGCATGGCGTGGGGTGGGAGTCTCCGTCAAAAAACACCGTTCTTAACTTTCCGTCGTTGCCTTCCGTCCTTGCACTACATGCTACATGTATAATACATCGCGCTTCACTTTCTCTCCATTTTCTCACTTTTCACAATGCCTAGCCTAGCTCTTTCTTTGGGAAGCTATGCTGCTGGCTTAGCACAACTCGCTTCATACTCCTACCCGGCTATGAATTGAGTGCGATAGTACATAGAAAAAGCTCAGGTTTGGGCTACAGATGCAAGAAATTGGACAAAACGCTCATAACGACGCACACTGCCATACTGTACGTTACGTAATGAGTGTAAGTACATTGGAGAGTCAAGTGATGTCAAGTGTTCTAGTTCTGTGTGCTCGTCCTCATCCATTCCATGCTTTCTATTCCATTATGACTTCTACTATGATTCTCCAAACTATGATTACTCGTTATATCAATACCGTACGAGCGATTCAATTCTCAAACCTCATTTTCCATTAGTAGGTACTTGGGTAGGTACCAACGAGAGTAATAATACCATAATAGCTACAACAGTAACTATACGCACTGTTGTTGATATTAAACTTAGGCTTAGAGTTTGTCGATTTTAGAAAATTGAGTATTACGATGTCTAGAAAAAATTAAGTGACCCGGGTGACCAAGCTTTATTATATCTACTAATGTGCCATGAGGTTTGCCAATTCAATCTCTCTTATGGTATACATATACATGCATATATTAATATTCGGTTTTTTCTTATTATCAAAGCCTATTTGTTATGATAATGTATGTAATGATGTAACGGCCAGCTTTGATATTAATATATTATATAAGTACACAGGTAAGGACTGTAAGATTGCGAGTGTATGCGTTTTAAGGATGAAAGACGAAAGAAGAATGTAATATGAATTGTTGTAACAGGAAGGAACTCTGGAGCACCGAGTTGGTTTGAGAGTGGATTACCCGTTGCGTGTGATGTTGCTGAATTCTGGCTACACTTTGGAAGGAAGGTCATTAAAGTGGACAACGGAATTAAATTTGAATGCGAGCAAGAGTGACAGAAAAGTAGTTTGTGTGGTCGGATGGGAGGAGACGGGCTCTGGGGTGATCACGGTGCAAAAGGGTTTTGTGACACTGAAGCATCCATCGCTCGCTCAGGTCTGAACTGACAAATAATTCAGCTTGGTAATAGATATTGTGTGTACAGGAAAACAAAGGAAATATATCTATGGTTTATTCATAATGGTGATGTAATGAAAGGAATTGAGTTCGAAAGTCAGTACAGTTTTGTATTAGTGAAGTATGTGTAATGGCAGTAGTGCATGGATGATAGAGAGCAGACTTACATGGAATGATGTAAAACGCAGGACATTCGAGCAGTTGGTGAATTGAAAACGGTGAAAAAAGAGTTGGGTCGAGGGAGACACATTGTGGATGCAATGATTCCTGAGTCTATAGAAGGCAATGTCTGGTTGGACTATGCGAATGATTCCAAAAGACGAGTGACATTGCTCATGAAAACCATTCCTGGGCTTTTGGGAGAGAACTCAAACTACTGGAAATACTGGAACATCTCTGCTGATATTGGACTGCAACATTCGGCGACAAAGTGAGCATGAGTTATTCATTAGTATTGCCTAGGCCTGGCTGCATATTTAGTAAACGACACACGTTCTCTCCATATGATCTCCTTCTCCAGTCTATCGCTCTCTCTCTCTGTCTCCATGTTCCACCTCGCATTATCCCCACTACTACATACTACCCACTACCCAGTAACAGTAGTGGTATCTTAAAGAGCTGGAGTTGCACTACCAAACCTACTTAACACTTACATTACATAGACTTTTACTCCGCTTACACTAGACACTCGTGTATTTACTACTTTTCTTTTACTAATACATAGCAAGGTGCTAGCTAGTCCTATGTCCTATTCCTACTTTACACGATTCTTTTATTCCATCCATGCCATTCCTTTTCTCTCCCAGCGTCTCAAACCCAAACGGGCTCTTCTCATGATCATCATTTTCCTCATACTTACCAACTACACACATACAGACATACATAGTCACTCCTAAATGTGTATATCCTATATACACAGCTACCATACATATCTACCTATACACGACAAACTACATTCCATTGTCTCACTTGATACATAGGATAGATATGTATGTATCTCCTTGTGTCACTTAAATAAACCCTTCCTACCAAATTCTCCAGACCGAAGGATAAATCCTACATGTCCAAACGACACAATACGCTCACTTAAATATATTGCTACATACGTAATACTGTTTTATCATTTCCTAAAAATCCTTCATCGCAAACCACGACACTTAATAAACTTGACTTATACATAAGTAAGTTTATTAACATTGTAATCGACTAACAATTAATATTATGACATTTTGTATGAATTTGCAATGTGTTATTTTGAGTATTAAAGCGATTATGGAAGCGAGCAAGAGCATTTTATCTTCTCAAGGATCGATATGTCACAGTTACAGTTATGGTTTCGACAAAAGGAGAAAAATGTATACAGAAAGAGAGAGATGAATAGTATAGTATAAAATATTGTATGTATTATACACTACGTATAACACTTTTTGTTAGATCTGTATGTATCCATTTAATATATATCAGATTTACAACTAGGTAGAAGCTTAGTATATTTTGTATAATGTATGTATATAAGTTTTGAGAAATGCAATGGTTTTACTTTGGCTGCCGTCACTTATGGTGTTCTCTTTGTGTCCCAGTTTGGATCTCAGGACACACCACTCCAGTCGGCATTCTGCCCAAGAACTATCGATTATCACTCTGATAGACTTCAAAAACAGTCAAGAACTTCCGCAGGAATCGAAGATCTCTTTTGAATTATTTAAAGATCTCAGGAAACTTCACATAATGGTTAGTTTCCATCTACTTTTCCATCCGTTTTATCTACTTTTTCCGATGTGCATAATAGGTATATTGTACTGATATATGCCACTCACAAAATCCCATGAAGGAGTCTGAGCGCATCTAGCTGTAGTTACCGTCCATGCACACCACGGCAGTTATTGCAGCCATTGCAATTATCCAATTGCTACTTCACTATAACCGATAATGTTTCCCATGCTTTTCCATGTAGTTTTCACTTTGTATCGTTAAAACAGATAGAGACACCGAAAAGAGAAAACAAATAAAACTGAAAATATTCACATAATAAAAAATAACATTCTTCTAATTGTTTTTAACGTGTTTTAAGCTCAGTATTTACAGAGTTAATTGATTTTAATGTTTTTGTGCTCAGATGTACAGTCCTCAAGAACATTTTAGTTTGATGGGTGATGTACGTGGACATTACCCGATTTATACGATGAATGGAAAGATGAACACTACGGGGATCGTTCCACTACCAAAAGCTCAAATAAATGTCAACATTGAGAAGCCATATTTAAAAATGTATGCTGTGCACGGGAAAGGTATGCAATTTATTTTTTCGAAAGGATTTTAACCAATCACGTGTAAATATTCTATTTACTATTTCTGAATATTTTAGTTTGTTCAGTTGGTGTGTATGTGGGTTATGAGAGAGAATTATCGACATAGCAATGTTGTAATGGAGGGTGTTACACAGATAATACTTGAAACCATTTATTATTCAGATCTTACCGATGGCTATTACGTGGATGGAGGTGTCGTCGATTCTCGCAATGTAAAATTTGACATTTCGCAGTCTTATGACAATTTCCGTTTTTCTGATCTAAACTTCTTCCTAAGGATGAACCACTCCAGGCTAATCACGTCCAGACTGAAATGGCGCCCTGAACTTTTTGAAGAGATTAAGGCAAGCTAGAAAAACGTAGAAACTATGATCCATGCATTTTTTTCATGTAATATTTTATTACAGCCATTTTTATTGCTGTCGTTACATTTACATTGTGGATGTAGTTTGGTAGGTATATAGTCCTTTTTAATGTGCTAAATGCAATGCCCTTGTAATGTATTTTAAAGTAAAAAATGTAGTCATTTAAAAATGTGAGGCTGCATAATGTATATTTTATATGAATGTAGCGAAATGCTCAGTGTGTAACATTCATAATTTAAATGAGGTCGAGCGTTTATATCTAAAGGTCGATGAGAGGACTTCCAGAAGTGTGTTATGATATCCTTAGTGTGTCTCTTTTGCTAGACTGAATATTTGTAGATATTATGTACTTTATATTTATTCTCACAGATATGAATAAATATAAAATGCCTCTGTCCCCTCAACAGACTGCTGAACTGATAGCGCATCTAATGGCTTCCGTGAAGACATTAAAAGCCCCATTGAAAAACGAAATTTGTGTACAGGAAAGGTACAAGTGTCTAATAGGTGTTTGGGGTTGCGTATGAGTATTACAGAACATTGTTTGTGTGTGTAGTTGAATGGAATTACAAATACCTACCGAAACAGCTTTATGTGGTAGTAGAAATGGGATGAGTGAAAATGGGGGTACACCAGACACAAATACGACAACAGTGTCTTATGATGTTGTGGTTGTTGGGCAAAGTTTGGCTAATAGTTACTGGTTGAAAATTGGGGCGAGTCTAGGGAAGACAGGCGACCGGGAGAAAAGTTGAGATTGGGGTGGGTGGGTATAAGAAGTAGAAGAAATGTAAATGTACGACAATATGTTAATCAGATCGTGGCCATTATGTAATACAGGAGTCAAGTGTGAAAATGGTCGAAGACCTGAGACAAGGCTGGAGTCAGCAGAGCGACAAATTGCTTCTCGCCGTTTCCACAGACGCCTCTCAAGTTGCTCAAGGAATATGGGAAAATGCCAAAAGCAGCGTTGAGCCGTTCATAGAGGAAATGAGGTAGCTTCCCTCATCATTCCACAAACATTAACATAAACACACAGCCAGCCACTCCACTAGATACCTGCCTTTCTTACCGCCATGCGAAAGCGTTGAATCAAATAAAGAGAACACGCCACAAAGTCACAGACTTTGTCCACAACATAAATACAATTGTCAGAGTGCGCCATAGTTTTCAAGTCTCTACGCACTCTTGCTTCCGGTTCCGACCATGACTCTTGTCTGGCTTTACTTTTTGGAGTCATTTACAACAAACTCCGTTCCCTCCTATACTTTCCGCTTCTTCGGCCTTCCTTAATCTTTTCACTGTACAAATATTTAAATTAGCATTTCAAACAAGAAACGCTTCTTGCGTATACAAATGTTTTCAAACAACTTGAACTAACTCTTCTGTTTGAAGAGAAATGTTTTACATGTCTTTTACTATGTTCTTGTAAACCGACAGTACCTATACGCACATCTTTGTCTTATTAAATTAAACACATCTAATTAGAACGGTTTTCTCAAGCTGTTTGTACAATGAGTTATGTGTTTATGTTTCGGTTTTTATGAATGATGGGTATCTTTAAAAACGAAGTAATTAATCATAACTTTTCATGTATTTGTGATTTTTTCGCTATTTCACTGCTATTTGATGAGTGGTATAATAACATGAGAATTTTGAGCTTGTTAGAACTAAATAATTACTTGTTCTATGAATAACAATTTACCACATATTATTCATTTTTTAGAGAGGAGTGTGATTTCAGAAGCGACTCTGAAGCTCTTAAAGAATTTTTTAAGATTATATACAACAAAAATGAGTTTTACTCGCAGGATATTGCCGGATATGCTCAATTGTTCGTTGAAGAAGTCACAGCACAGTAAGTTTTAAAATTAGAATGTTTAATCGTTATGGGTTTTAAAATTGTGTTAGATTTACTTATGGATATATAGTTCAGGGATAACGATACTAATTTGATACTGCCGGTGGGTGGTATAAAATATTCAAATTCATAACTAAAGATTTAAATTGTTTTCAGAATGAGTCCCATTTTTAGCCGTTTAAATGAAACAAGAGTGGAATCTTCACAGATACTTGAAAAAACAATTCTATGGATATATGATGTGGTAATATTTTCTCATAATTTTAACTGTATGGTTTTCTTTTAATTCTGTATATACCTAACTCACAGCATAGCCAAATGAGTAATCAAATTAAATGCCCTCTCAACTAAATTCTAAAAAAATTCTATTATAGATTATGAAAACCTACGACCATTTGGTAGTTAGCTGGAATTCGAGTACAAGTTCTTCTCAATACCTAGCACACATAGCAGACCATCTTTCCATTTTGTTTTATAAGGTGAGCAGTGACTTGGATAATATACTCCCTTAATTAACGCTTTACAACGTACAGTACAATCATGTTCAGTTTATACGTATCTTTTTTATCTTTATCTTATTTTGTGTTGTATTTTCAACCTAAACCGTACCTATTAAAAATGTTATTTATATGCCTATTGAATTCATGTATTTATATAATACCCTGGTCATATAATGTATGTCTTTTTCAAAAACTTTATCCCTACTACAGATTCTGAGAAAATCAATATTTCCTCAAATCCTAACATTTTGTGTTTTTAAAAAATATTAATTGTTTACCTTTCCTGTATATCTCTCGACTGAATAATGCTAATTGAATTGATATCAAATATAAAGGGGGTAGAAGCTGGTATGAAGTTGACGGAAGAAATTTTCAACAGTTTGTCATCCTATGGCCTATTTATTATTTCACATTTGGACCAACTAATAGATGAATACAAACCTGCAATTTACGGCTTTGTTCACCGTGTCGAGGCATTTGCTTACAAAATCATTGTTCAAGTGTCAGGTATGTCTGTCGTGTTCGTTCATTACAAAATACTTTTTTTAGGTTAGTTATGATCCTCTGTAAATAAATATTCATGCTTAATATTTATTATAGCCATTAAATAGCCATCCTCAAGAGTGACACATGATTCGCTCTTTGTTAGACTTAAATCGAAGTAGTTTATTAAGTTTAGAAAAGTGCAAAATTATAAAGCATTATTACAAAGAAAGAATCATAATGAATTTACTTGTTACATGTAGACTACTTGTATGAGGCGAGAGACGAAGTCATGAGATCTGCATATTATCAAAAACTTGCCAAGCTTGCTACGGATGTTGATCAACTGTACAGAGACTTGGCGAAAAATGATGCAGCTACAAATATTCGCAAGTATTACGCGATGATTAAAAATTTCATCGCCAAAAAGATTTCTGAATCAGGTGGTTTTCGTAAGTTTTTTAGTTGAAATGGTTTTCATTGTAACAATCATTTATTTAATTTGACATATTAAATGTATTTCTTGTAACACTTACTGCATCTACCATGTAGAGATCGATTTGGGGCGTGTTGGGAGACAATTAGCTGACCTATGGGAAGAGTTTAAATCGTTGGGATTGGTAAAAGATATTAAAGATTGGTGGATTGACCTTCAAGCAAAGGTAACGCAGTAATTCGATAGTTTCGATTTGAACTATTTTCATAAACTATGTGTGGAGGCTTCTACGTATTTACATTTTTATAAATTCACAGATTAAATGGTTAGCGGACTACACACAATTGGATGAAACCATTCAAGACATCATTGTATCGTTATATACAAAGGGAGGAGATTTATTTTACCAGACAGTTTTACAAGCAAGCTCCAGATATCAGCGAGCAAAAACGAAATTTATTTTTGATGCTGATAAAGGAATTATAAGCCTTGAGCAAAAACTTCCGATGCCTTGGAATGCTTTCAATGAGACTCCTGTTTTTACGGTATTTAGTATTTTTACTATTAAATTCACATTCACAGATTCTCAAAATGGGCGTAGGTACTTGTGTTATCTTTTTGTGTTTAACTAACAGTAGGGTAACTGAAACCGCAGGAGTAACGTTCTTAGAAATCAACTGTGTATGAAAGTGTTGAAAATTGGTGCAAGAGTGGCCAATTAATCGATTATTTTCAATAGGTTAGAATTCATAGAGACCTTAAAGCGTCACCGATGCATTAGTCAGTGATTAGAACTGGGACTTGTATTCTCTTAGTAATTATGATTCTTCCGCGTCCTTACACTTTTCAACTCTGAATAGTTTAGCAGTTCAAGTTTTAATTTTTGGAGTATGTGGTGGAAAACTTTGATTCCAGTTTCAAGTTGCACCAGAATGTAATATTTTGCTATCTCGACTCTGCTGATTTTATCTGTGAAGAAAATCTTACAATTAATTCAATTCCAACAAATGGTTGCAAGACGCTAGAAATCGGAAACCTGATATCTAGGAATAATTAATTAGGTACCTATGTGATTTGAACTAATATTGAAGTACTCAACAATTAATTTATAAAATAGATTCTTATGTTTTGTTTAAATATCTTTCATTAGTAAACTTTCATGTTAAATAAATAAGGAACTATATATTACTTTTCTCTAAACAGCTTCCATGCACTGTACCATTTGAAAGTATAGGCAATGCAAGACTTATTATTATATAGCTCGAGTTGTTTTATCAGGTAGACTGTATTTGTAATGTTGGAAAGCTATTTGTGAAGCATTGTTAGAAAAGAGCAATATACATTGTGATTGATATAGTTGTAAGTTAGAGTAAGGGCTGGATTTGAGACAAGATGGACTTTTGGGTAAAATGTAGAATGTTTCGGAAAGATTAATAGAATTAATCCTAGGGCATGTTTACGAACTTACAGGAGCTGCCAGAATATCAGAACATTTTGAAAATACAAGAGTTTCTTCGTTCATCAGATGGGTCTTTCTGGGATGTGTATTACAAAGTGAAGCCGGAGACTAATCTTCTGAATTGGCTGCCACCGTTTGATGGTAAGTGCATTTAAGATCATAGACAAGACAGTGATGTTCAGTTGAGTTCTTGCTGTACTAATGGGACTATGAGGTTTCTCAGCAGCCTTTTCAGAAGCGTTTAAGTGAAGAGCTCTGGCTGGGAAGAAAAACTTTCTCTCTAGTCAACACTGGAGAGAGAACCTTATTCTTATTTAGTTTGACTTGGTTTTTGTATGTCGTAAATGTGTAGTATGTCTATGCATGCTATACAGATACGTATATAGGTTAGCAACACCAACACCGTATTACTGAACTGCCTATTAGTAATGTAACATGAAAGGAGAAAAGATGAATCTTTGCAGATAGACAATATATCTGTAATATATCGGTTGTAGCAGCTATGGAATTAGAGTTCGCAGCAAAAGGTGAAAGATAGTCCACTAGAAAAGATGTTCAAGTTCAGTGAAAGGGAAAGTCGTGATAGTGTGGCTAACAACTTAACGTAACTTTGGCCCTGGTCTCCGTGTTGGTTTTTGGCAAAAGAGGAGGAAGAGGCTGTGAGATAAAGATAACTGAAGGCTATACGGAGTCCTGTTTGATCCATTAAGTTAACATGTTTGAATGACCAAATAATAGTCTTCGATGTTTTCATCCCATCTCAGCCTTAAACAAGTTTTTACAAGTTTTTCAGCTGTTTATTGACTTGCGTAGAGCTGATTGAGGAGATATTAAGTAGGTATATATATATATATGACTGTTAAGGGTCGGGTTGTTAAGGAGCTCTACTGCTTATAAGGACAGCTTTATAACAGTCCCTTTACTCAATCTGAAATGATCCAGTATTGGTGAACACCGACTTTGTTCAAAAATTCGTTAGATAAATCCAAATATATTCTATACAGTTAATTTCTATGGGCTTTTCCTAATTTGTAAAGTCCAATATGTATTATTAGTTCATCTTCATGGTATAACTAATATTGTATTTATTCATAGTTTGATTTTATAACCTAGACAAAATAAATAACTTAAAAATATTTACATTAAATTGTTAATGAGATCTCGCATTCAAAAATGGTAGCAAAAAGTATCCTACAATAAAATATCCTTTTTGTTGTCAGTTTTGCATGCGCTATATGCGATCCTTAACAACTCTATAACGTTCACTTAATCTGCTCTTGACTTGGGTAACTTTGTTCAAACAGTATTCTTTCATGCTGTGCTGGCCTCCTCTCGTTCTAACATTACATTCAACTTTGCAGAGTGCAGCAATCGTCGTCCAGATTTCAAATGAAATGTTTTCCTTCAATTTACTTTCTCTATTTTGTTAATAGGTCATTCTATGTTGGTCGGCTCAGAGTATTTCTTTACTTTTGACGGACTGACCTACAATTTCACTGGACCGTGCGTGTATCTTCTTGCTGGAGATTTGGTGGATAGCAACTTCTCTATATCTTTGCAGTACCAACCCAAGGCTTCGCATAAAGTTGTCGTTTCTGCTGGACATAATACTCTCATTATTGATTTCGATGTGAATGTAAGTCAAACTACTGGACTAAATTCCCTGTCACCCCGTAATTATCTCCAGTGATGTCAATGTCAATTCTTTTATGTTCCAAATCCACTTACAATACTCACAACTCTTAAGCTTCATTTGCTACTTTGTGACTTAGGGGCTAAAAGATCCGAAAAAACCGCTTCCTACATTAAACCTGCCGGTTCAGATGCAATTCTTGCAGGGATACAGGGATGGAGTTAACCTTGTTGTAGAAAATAACAGAGGAATGTCTGTGTCTTGTAATATGGTCTATCGCATTTGTCAGATCTGGGTCTCAGGTGCCTTAAATATACTCTTAAAGCACTTTTTACATTTGCAATCAATATTCGTATTGCATGTAATCTTTATTTTGGTATTTATTGTCATTCATTGACATTCAATTTGTCCATATTAACTAAAAATATTATTCATGTTTCAGGATGGTATTCAAGGAAAACTGCTGGAATGTTGGGAGCTTTAGACGAAGAACCAATAAGTGACCTTATTTTATCCAACGGCAAGAGAAGTAATAACTTGACAGCTATTGCTAAGTCATGGGATGTATCTGATGACAATTCCAACAATTGTGACTCTGTCGCCAGTCTTTCTAATATTCCAACACAAACGGATGCAAAAATTATCGCTGTTTGCAACAAATATTTTAAAAACACATTATCATCTTTACAGCCCTGCTTCAGTACCGTAAGACATTACCTTATTTAGAAATCCCACATTTATTTTGCCAATTGATTATCGCTGTGTTTTATCTGGCAGATTCTATTTTAAATGATTTTATTCTCGGTTGGAGTAAAGTAGAGTTATTAAACTCCTCTAACATAAATGCAATGGGTTATTTAATTGGTAGTGACTTGATGGGATGGGTGTCTCCAGATTTGGATATTTTGACACAAAAATTGTGAATGAAATATTATTAGCATTTAATTCTTTGAAAGTTGAAATAAATAAGGAGGAAATAGAATTAAAACAGTTACATAAGATTGAGGAAATTTAGATGTAATATTAACTTAAAATTCCAAATCTGTCAGAAATCAATCAGCTTTTCTTTTCACCCTTCTATGGTTTGAGTTATTTATCAATTTAACAAATGAATCAGGTTTATCAATTCATACAAAGTACATATCATTCTTCTGGTAAAAGTAATTTTGTCGCAATCTAAAATACATCTTAACTATCTTGGGAAAATGTTAAATTAACACTTGTATTTGACTAGGTAAAAGTAGATCCATATCGGGAGATGTGCCTGCATGAAAGTACTAATACTTCGTCTCCTGCGATTTGCACATCTGCGATGGCATACGTTTTTATGTGTCGAACAAATGGTGTCATCGTCAAAATGCCGTCAGCATGTATCAAGTAAGCTCAATAATATTTTCCTTATCTTTATTGGCTCGACTTAAGAAATTTTTCAATATATATATATTAAATTTCTCTCTAGACCCTAATAAGCTAGTTGATTAGTTGAATCTATTTTTTGATTTGGTAAGTCATGATAGAAGGGAAATACAAATAAGAGTGATTGAATGCAGATGAAGGATTTTAACGAAAGAAAATAATTATTGGAACATATTTGAATAAAGAAAAGGCAATCAAATAATCACAGAGTACAATAATAGGATTAAAACAGGAGATGAAAATAATAGCTAGAAGATTTAGACGAGTGAAAAGAGGAAGTATAATAAGATTAAGACTGGCAACTAGCGATACAAACATCTTCCTTCGCTATGTTTGAGTTCTGCATGTTACTTTTCCAAACAAACGAGTGAGCAAATCAATTCTACCGAAACTAAGAATCCCGATTACGCTTTACGCTAAGCTTTACCTTTTTATTAGGTAGAATGAAATCTACAACCGTGAAAAGGTTCACTGTAATAGCTTTAAATAAATATTCATTGGTTTTGATGATTGGAGCTGTCTCATCGTAAAAGTGTATTTTTTAGAATTTAAAAGAATTTAGTTAAAAAGTCTAAAAACCAGTTGGTTTGTCTCTACAGCTTCCGTTGACATATTATTACAAACAAAATACTAACACACAAATAGTATGCAGTATAGTTGTAAATAGTATAGGTATTTGTAGATCTCCATCACATCACATTCACATGCCCAATTCGAAAACACAAACAGAAACTGGAAACAGAAGAAAATGGATTGTAACCTACGAAAATGAGTGTGACACCAACAACCACCACTCTGGACAATAAACTCATGCGTTGTCCATTTCAAAACATTCTGACGTAACAAACTTCTGTGATGTTTCGTCTGTGAAAACCAAAAATAATGGGTTATATCACAATCATTAATCATAAACGAAAATCTCTATTTAGATGTTAGAGTTTTTCAACAACAATATTATAATATTATGACCCAAACAAATGTTTATCCTTCATTTATTTATATACAATTTTAAATGCAGCACAACATAAATCAGACATCAGAAGGGTTTTATTATACAGCGTGATTCATCTACACTGGAATAGGAATTTTACATGGGCTGGAGAAAGTCTTAGTTAGACCTGTCTCAAAAAGGTCATAGGTCATTTTGAAAAAAACTACAGTACATATCTTGTAGAGAATCTTTC
>JAQFYB010001711.1:0-30136 GCA_034694085.1 Pogonognathellus longicornis
ATCCTTGTGGAAATACTTTGAGTTCGCTCAAATCAAAACTCAACCTCAACAATTGAGTTGAGTTCGCCCAGCTATGTTCTACACACAAGTAAAGATACTAGCTACACAGAGTATAAAATGTGAATGAATGGAAGCACACGGTGAAATTGAAATATCTCTTTAGAAAGTATGAACCTTTGTGTGAGTATCTCAGCGTATCAATGGTGTAATATCTGAAATGCAGGCAAAAGTTGGAGAAGTTGATGACTGGATAGTAATAACATTCTACAGCTCTAAAAGTTCTTGAAGAGGTTGGTGAGTATGAAAAAATCTGGAATCATATCTGACTTAGAGCTACATACTGCATAGTAGCTACCTAATACTTCAACCAATCTCACTACGATTGCTTATCTACTTTTATTACGCTGTTACGTAGTGTGTAGTAGTAGTAGTACGTGAAAGCAAGTCCGATTCAGAAAAAAAGATTTCCAGTATATTACACTGGTACGGACAAAGGGTGAAAGGAATGAGACGATCGATTCGTCTCGTAATTTGTATGGCTGGGCAAATGAAAGTATTTTCATACAAATACATTGGAAACGAACAAAACCATACAAGCGATGCCGTGTCAGGACTCAGGACTCGGAGGGAGGAAGAGAAAGAGAGAACTAAAAATGTCCTTTACGAAAGAACTACATAATTGGACATTGATTCCTGTAAGCACGATTCTTTCCATTGCATTATTCTGACTTGCCTCACTTGATTTACTAGCAAACCCATTCTCTACTACCCAGTTGTACCATTTCTTTTTTCATTTTCTCAAGAAGCTACAATACCCGGGTTGAGCAATGTATGTAAATGTACATATAATGTAAGTGTATAAAATATATATGTAAATACAAAGCTATGTATTACCTACCGTGTTTAATGTAGATTCATCTTTACTCACAAATGTACAACTGCAATATGCATGCCACGACATTAATAGTACATTGACATTTTGTATTTTAATATGCTCTACTTTTTTATTCTGTCATGTGCATGTACTTAGGTACAGTAGGTGTATTACATGTACTAGGTATGTATGCATTTATGTAGCGTTTATTAATGAAATCTTCGACTACATTTGTATTGCAGATGTTTATCGCAGATGGTAGTAGATGAAGAGAGGAAAGTCAAAGTACATTCAGAGAATTCAGAGAAATAGTATAAATAGGTCGAAAGTAATAGTTTGGTAACAACTCTGCCAGCCTCTGGTCTGACGGTCTGAGTGGAATAATTCTGTATCTGAAACGCTACAACTGCAGAAATGAGAGTTTGACGCATTGAAAATTAGGAAATAGTAAATATTCGCTATGGGAAAAAGTAAAAGCTGTTTATGCTAAAGAGGTTGTGCGTGCTTGAATGACATGGGGAATAAAAGAATGGAGTGAAAACAAAAAGTACAAACAGTAAGTCACATCGCATCACAGTTAGCAATTGAATGGAAGGAACACGATGTTAGTGGATCGGTTGGTAGTTGGTTTCCATTGGTATGGGGGACACAAAATGAGGATGAAAAACTCTTGATATACCATCGGAGCTATACATCGGAAGAAAACACATTTCTTTTTGCTTCGTTTCAAGTCTTTTTCTGGCAAGAGGACAAATGAAGCGTAAAAACTTGAAACAGACTGACAGAAAATGGGAAATTTCTCGGTTTGTTGAGTACAGCAAGAGTCTGTCTACAGATACTATTCTGTTGCGTTGGTTTGATTATTTGGCTTTTCCTCTCACTTGAATTGGCTCCAGTCGATTCTAAACTTCCAGTAGTGTTCCTCTAAAGAGTTCTTCTCCAGCACGTTATATTATTGTCTTACACGTATGTCCTATATTACATGCTTTATGTATCTACATGGGTTAAGGTAGGTATACACTGCACCATGTAGTAGTCTATGTGTGTCTACCTCCACCTATTCCCGTACATTTCTCATCTCACTTTCTCAGCACGGCTTTCTTTATCCGAAATCCAATCGCAGAGACAGTAACTGCTGGAAGCATGTGAGTGCATATAACATCTCCACAATCTCAACCATGAAAGTATCTGTTAGTGCAAATACATACTGCATTCCTGCCACTGTTCCCGGGTTGAAAAGAGCATGGTGGAGTCTACACCACTGAAAAGGTCAATTTTTAATGGCTTTATACTTATGTCCTAGCTCGTAGTATACATCTTTCTAGGTGTCTGCACACTTATGGTGCACAGCACCAAAAAAAACTTACTACAACGATGTACAATGTACATAACGACACAGAAACTCACTGAGTTCAACCAAGTTGACTTGAGTAAACTATGTGTATTTTATTTCAATCTTTATGGATACCACACACAGCAAGTTCTTCTTCCACGACTGAATATAGCTTGTCCTCCACCTATTTAAGATTTCTCCTGCAGCACTTTGCTCTGTTTGGTTGGATATGTACATATGTACATAGGCAGGGTGGAATTGGTGGAATGGAACTGTTATGCTGAGGGATCTACTGAGTATAAAATACAAGGTTTGGAATAAAACTTGAAGAAATCCGTATCTTGGCCGGCTTATGGCCGATGACTCGGCCCTTTCTTGAGATGGACGATATAACGGAAAGTTCTTGAGCTCCTATTTTATTTTATTATTGGAGCTGTCGTAACCATTGAAGCTGACATTTTCTCCTTACGCCGACGACTTGAATGGTTGTTATGTTAGTACTACAATCTTTTCTGTGCCTGTTCTGCCATAGGAGTCGTGTTTATAGGTACATGCTTCACGAGTGTCCTCCCTGCCTTTTCTTCACGTGTTCTTTTCTCAGCTGACTGCTATGAGCCGTAAAATAATGTGGAGAGAGTGTGTGTACCTAAGTATAGAAGCATCTCTTCAACTCTGTGCCCTTTCTCCCCGGGATCTCAATGTACAATCCAAACCACACTTAAGACAAACTAAATAGAGAGATCCTTAAGACCAATATTGCTTTCTGTTGGTTGTAAAAGGGAAACTACCTGAGGGAAAGCTGCATTGCCAACAACCAAATAAAAAAGAGCAAAACCAAGTTAAGTCTCATTATATATCCTTCTACGAGCTATATACGGCACAATCATATCAGCACTTTACTCGGGGCTACCGCATTTCCAACTAATTTACTCTCTGCCAGTGAAATAACCTACATGTTGACGATTATTGGCAAACTTTGTCTTTTTAAAATGGTTGTTCAAGCAGAAAAAATGCTGTCTTTATCGCTATTCATGAAAATCATTGAAAATCTACAATGGGTCGTTGAGAGCAAATGGAAATGAAAAACATTGTCTTAGAAGGCAAAGGTATATCTTTCTCAGTTCGTAGTCAACTCAACTCAAGTCAAATGGAAAGTTTCATTTTCATCGAAAAACTCATTCTCCCTTGACGACATTTAATGACTTTCACAAAAGGAAATTGCTGGGATAAAACTTTTGGACAGATCTTCTTTCCCCTCTAATATCACATGAGAGTCCACACACAACCTAACAACCAACTCCGACTACCAACACACGAAATGTAGATAGAAAACTCTAAAGCCACAGCACACACAGAACAGTTTACCCTGTCTATCTTCTACATACTACACACACCTAGGTATGCACAATGCACATATTATACAAACTATATATTCTGAGCAAGGCCGTATTTAGGATTCCGTTTCGGGAGGGGCAAAATACCAACATAGTGCACAAAAGTGTCCATTATCGCGCTTAACCCCAAAAATTTCATCTATTTTAGGCCCAAATCAATCTGAAACACATTAGATTCGCGCGTAACGCGCACAATTAACGATTTTTTCTCTTTTTTTTGGTGAAACAACCTATTTATTCTGATTTCGTGGGGAGGGCAATTGCCCCTTTTTTCCTCTAAATACAGCCTTGATTCTGAGCGTGCCCCTATAATACATACATCCATCTATTGCTTCTTTGTTGCTCCTTGCACAGCTATTCAATGCACACACAACCCAATTCAGTTGTTTCGGCACAATATAAAATTCTTAGTGAAGTTCCAGTTCAAACTAGCATTTCCGTTCGTTTGTTGAATCCCTCACCCTCGACTGAACTGAACTACCTATGCAATGCATGCAGCTCTCCGAATTTCAACTGTTCAAGGCCCTAACTAACAAACTACACGATTTTGCGGCTGGTGTTTTCTACCACCACCATGCCATACCACGACCGTCTTTAGACTGTGAATATATCTAACTTGGTAGTTCTACATCATTTTGCAATATGGCAAAGCGTATGCATTTTATCAGAGAGCCATACCTTATATCTAGAAAGAAATAGTTGACTCAAGTTGCCTTTCTGAGAGAGAGAAAGAGAGAGAGAGAGCATTTCATATTTATGACCAAAACCAAGCCAAACCACAGAACACAGCCAACCAATTAGAGCAACTAACGAAAAGGAAAGTCCTTTCACAAAGATATTTGAACTTACGTTCCACACTTAAGTAGTAAATATACCAGACACACTACCTATTTATGTATGTAGCTATTTATACCATAGGCTATACTCCTTTGTATATACTACATAGTAATAACAGTATGTTGGATCCCATACTTACTTAAGTTAACTTAGCTTAGTGCTGTTAGGTACGTTAGTTATTAGAAGAAGAAGAGGAACAAGCCCAAGAAGCAGCAGGCACTCCTAGTGCATATTACTAGTAGGTACTAGATACCAGTCCAGGACTAGGAGCAACCTACAACACAAGAAGCCCAAAAGACATTCGAGAATACAACAGTAAACTACTAGAAGAATGTTTTGAGGCAAAATAGAGAAAGTTCCCATTAAAAGAGCATTAGAATAAATCCTGAGAAAAAGGGGAAGGAGGAATAATGCAGAGGACTGTTCGGGTATACAAATATATCTGTAGTGTATAGGACTGGAGTGTTGGTGGTGGAGGATGGTGGTGGTAGGAGCCGGAGTAAGTAGTAGATGAATGTATATTTCCTTTTTGGCTAAGAGAAGAGATTAAAACGATTCAAAGGACATGTCGCCATCCTCTTACTCCTCCTTTAGCAAATATATTATAGTTTGGGATAGTGAACTGTGTGTGTGCTCTTCCTTTCTATACTGCTAACGTTGCACACGAAATTAGCATGTGAAAGCAGCTGTTGCCCTTTCTAATAAAGTAATTCTTGTGGGATGGCATGGCACACACTCTTCTCCCAGTCTCAATCTCCGCTGAACACCACCAAGTCTCTCTCTGTCTCTTTCTCTCTCTCTCTAGCTTTATGTCGAACTTTGCTCCAAAGTCCTACAATTCTGTCTTCATTATCCCCCGCGTCTTCTTAATAGCATCAAAATCATTTATGAGTGTTGCATTTCCCACTATTCTTTTCATACTAGTCTCAATGCTCCACTCCTACATATTTTATTATAAGCTCTCATTTATACATACATTTCCCTACAACATTTATACCAGTACTTACTATACTGCTCTTTGTCGTATTACACAACTTTTACACTTAACAAACCTAAATATTTGTTTGCTAAGTATGTAGTTCTGGGGAGTGTTTAGTGTGTGAGTGTATACAAAGAGTCTTCTCTGTATGTTTGCAGAAGTTATACCTGCCGCAGAGCAGAGATATAATTAGTACGTTACGTAATAGGTAGGTAATAATATTCTAAGTACCTACCTACTATGCCTGGCTACCTATTCAATATTTGTACTACTTTAGTTAGCATTGCACACAGATAAGGCTGCAGACCAGAACTTCAAAGTGGAAAATGTAAATTGCACTTTGTGCTACTAATGCGGTGGCATTATATCTTTGGACCTGAACTCGTGACAGTGCAATATTAAGTTTTGCAATGATTATTATGGGAGTGTATATACATAGAGTAGAAATGCTCATTGAAGTATAAAGACTGTTTATGTTGTGTTTGTGTGTGCGGTGACTAGAAGTAAACTCTCTCCAGAGCTATCATTTCCAACATCTAAGCAATATACTTAATAATATCCAGATGAGAGTTTAGATTCCGTAAAATTCTCTCTCACCACAAAATTTAATTATAGCACGTTCTCTGTGCCCTATTCATTCTACACTTCAATTCATTTATTTTATTTGCCGTGCATTACTTATTACTCACAAAGCAACCTCATCCTTGCTTTCATTGAATGAGCCTCAGCCAGCAGAGCCAAACCAACGTGAAACAAGCAAGACAACAGATCCTTTCATCTCGTTTCCGGGCTACTGCCTTCTTCGCTGTACCTAATGTTTAAATAAGCACAAACAAATGAGTGTAGCTTTTCCTTCCAGCCAACTCGCACAACCCTATCAATTTGTACAGCACGGAATACAACACAACAACATACTTTTTAACATATAACTAGGCCAAAATGTTAATTAAACAGAAATACGTAGAGACTACGTACATAATACATCCTCTTTGAATTTACAGATACAAATTGCACTCAGATCCCTGTCACATCCGCATTTGCTTACTCTATAGGTACTAGTCCCACTCTCCCACTAAAAGCTATACACACAAAATTTCTTCAGTGCCACATAAAACACAAAACCGCCATGCCATATGAATTCAAATGTAAATACTGTGTGTCTGTGTGTATAGAGTATAGAGCTATGCTTATAAAATGTGAAATGAAATGCGCGTCAAACTATTTAGTAATAACTAACATTCTGCATACTATCAGTATGTATACTAGGTAGGTCTACATAGGTACGCAATATTTAACAATAAGCGACATAACATTTCATAGAGCTATATATTTTGCATCTGTGTGATGAAATGAAGGTACAAGAATATGTTTTAATAAGTTTGGCGTGGTTCTTTTGTAGGAAGTCTAGTTAAAGTAATAAATTGTAGTCCTTTATTGCAATAATGTGATGGGGTTCGGATGTGATGGCCGTGTCGGTGGCAACCAGGCAAGATAATGGAAATACTAGTCGGAGAGGCGTAACGCGAAGTTAAATTAAATTCGCCCATTGATTTCGTGGCCAATAGCACAATATCATCTTAATGACATGGAGGCAAAGAATTCGCTGAGTCAAAATGATTACATCAGAGCAGAGATCAGATTGGCATAGAAGAGAGCCGAGTCTCATCAGAGACAACTATAAATTGACAATAATTTGCGACTCGTTTCTCCACTCTGTGTACTCCTCGAGTCTTCTTGAGACCTTTATCATTCTCCACGTCCCAGCTTAATTAAATTGCTCGTCCTAGGATTCTAGTGAAGCTTGCCATTCCATTACATTACGTTGCAACACCCTCCTTCTGCTTCCTACCCGTATTACATCCATTCCTGAACTAAAAACACATATAAACCAAACCATCCACTTATAAGTATATACATACCTACACATTATACTCCCAAACGTATATGTACCTATCTACAACATGTATAGATAGTTCTATCTGTATTTCTCTGAACCTTCCCTACATACTCCGCTGCCTCTCATTTCAGTCAAGTCTGCTAGTGCCAAAGCTAAGGGAACTTTCATTGAGATCCGAACGCGGAGTTAGCCAACCGGAAGAGAATGATTGAAAATCTGAGCGCGTATCACAAGTCTATTCTATATTACATGCCCAGCTTACCTACTTGTACTTATAACTCTCTGCATGAAAGTATACAGATATAGAACAGAATTCCCTTGCAGGACAGGATTATTGATACAAAGACGTAATATGTCGTAGTATCTGCAGAGTTTGGTGTGTGTATGTGTGTGGGAGAGAAAAAAGCGACCAAAGAAGAAGAAGAACTTCTGCACACTAGCATCTTCCTTGCTTTTCCATATACTTATCGTTTATTATGATTGCGGAATATCTAATCTCCTTCTTTCTCCTTTAGCCGTGTGTTCTGCATACTACTACATGAAACTTATTCCTTCTTTCGTACTAGGTATGTATGTCTGTCTGCTAATACTGGCGTTGTGTTAAGAATACTATAGAAGGATGGAGTAAGGATCTAATCTGGAAAGTGAAATAGAATTTGTGCACGAGTAAATGCAGACTGTATGTATATCCGTGGAATGATAGTCATAAGTATTGTAGTAGTAGGAGTGAATTGGCTTTGGTTGCTTTGCTGGTGTCATGTCTCACGTGAGATCATCTTGCTCACAATTCATTTTCCTGGAAGAAAATCCGAGAACAGGAAGAGATGAGAGGAATGTCATATTTAATTCCATGCACACTGAGTATTTGTCATTCACACCACACCACCCGTTCCCATTCTGTTCTTCGCTCTACTAACACCAAGCCTAGCAAATCCACGGCATTTCCTATGTAAAGTAATAATAAAACTACACAGATTTAAGTGCAGTTGATTCTACGAATATGTAGCCATAGCTCTCTCACTCACTCATTCTGACGCTGCATGCTGTGTGAGCTTGATAAAAGGTATGGTGTTGGTATTAGTTGAGTAAAGTGTTGAGAATGAGTTGATGGTATTTGTACATAGAAGTGTATAAGTAATACATAGTACATAGTAGCAATGGTGCATTGCATTGCAGAGTACCCGCCGCGGTGTGAGTTTGGTCTGGTGTTTTGAGTCAATAGAAAGTGTCTTCAATTCAGTTCAGTTCAGTCAGTCAGTTTTCCCCTCAATCTTCTTCACCTGCTTAGAATTCAAGAGTCGACCATACACCAAACACCATGCCCTACCAACACAAGTCGAGCCAGGCTAGCCATAGAGAAGAGTAGCCTAGGTTGTTGCTTGTTGTATGTGAAAACAAAAGTCGGGGTCTTAGTCAAAGTTGTGTAGCGTTAAAGAAGTTGGGATTGTTGGCTGTGTGTTGAGTTTAACGGAGCAAATGTACATAACATACACACACGACAAACATGAACATACATCACATTACATCACATTTATTGCTTTCCTCTTTCTTTACTACATGTAATACTAACGCGACAATATTTCTTCATCGCCCCATCAAGAAAACATTTCGCATTTCTCTCCTACACGTCTCACCATTCATGTTCTCCGGCTTCCGTTAACTTTGGCTTTATTTTTCACAGACTTTGTAAAGGACTAGGCTAAGACTACACACTACTTTTCTTCTGGCGACTGAGACAGAGCGACATGACATGAGACAGGAAGGAAAACTACTAATTTAAGTCGAGATACCTATGTCACACTGTTCTAAATGAAAAAATAAAAGTTTCCTACTCGCTTTATTATCTTTAAAGTCATGAATCAAAGTAGCTCACTGAGAACAGCGGCATACCAGGTGCTTACAATATACTCACATTACATAAAACCGACTTGCTATATTTACATACTCATTTTTTATACTTGCTTGAGTTTATAAGGGACCAATAGGTAGTCATTATACATGTCAGCATTGCAAGGCATGCTGTAAATCTAGTTAATAATAATTTTCTCATGAAGACATAACTTTCATGTTGACTAAAATAACTAAGGAAGTGCCTAGGTAGTTTGCATATAATATATAGTCTGCATTGGTACCTCCTCCTGATACGTATTTTACACACGAACAGATTGCACTGTGTTGGTTAAACTATTTGCATGCAAACAAGTTTACTATTTTTATTGTAGCATACAATTGGCAAACTTTACTTAGGAATTAAATTTTGTGCACTTTTTACAATGCATACCTACAGGCATATTGCATATAGGCAAGAGTTACCTTTAAATGTATATTGCAAAGATCGTGGCAAGATTGTGGTGGTCTATACTTGTATCGTGTGCTATAAGTAGAGACTTTTGTTGTTTGATTGCATTAGAAACGTATAAGCTGTGGCATGTATGCTATGACATGTTCCTGTAGAAAGAGATATGACAAGATTGGAAAAGAAAGAGCGGAACATTTATTCTAAGGCTCTGTGTTTTGTAAAGCGGGGAGAGAAGTGAATGAGATAGATGAGCATCAACATGAGATTTGCAAGACGACACACGTTATCTGTTTTCCTTCGACTAAATGGAAACTAATGCGAACCAAGAGCAACAACGCACACATACATTAACAAAAACTTTCCTTTCAGTTTAGTATGACTACACCATGCCATACCACACCACCTCAGAGTCAAGTCATGTTCTACTCTGTTTACGTAGCTCACCAGCTACATACGTACACCATACACGCCACGAATGTGTTATCTGTGCTATAAATGCATAGTGTACTCTTGTCCCGGCTCTTTGAGCACAATCATTATCTCTCTCTCTCTCTCTCCTTTAGTTTTCATTCGTGTAGCAACCATTTAACAATACGGGAACTTGTCAGAGTCATGCAAAGCAATTTCATTATAACTATGCATTCCAAGTAATTTCTACAATTCTGTTCTACACGCAGTAAAATCTACTAAAACATACATACCTAATAGTACCTAACTACTAATGCCTAATACCATTACCTCTGTACACGTCTATCAAAACCCTATCTTCAATAAAGCCCTATACAGATGCACATGGCTACAAATATTATTCCTACATACCTACCTAAGTACAATTGTACATGTAAGTAGTACATAGTAGCTACAATACATTGCGAGTAAAGCTCTAGGTATGAGTAAAGCTCTAAGTATGAGTAAAGTTGCAATGGGAATTAGTGGCGAGGTGGACCTCTATAAACTAAATAGAATTTAACATGTCAAAACATACATTAACGTATTATGTGTTTGCTGTGTTAGAGACGCTATCTCTATCTTCAAAATAATTATAAGCACCGTCTCTCATATCTTTTGTGCAGAAATGACTTTGGTAGTAGTAGTATGAGTAAGTAAATAGAGACATGCATCTAGCACAACCATTCGCATTCTCGTATCCATGTAAATTCTATTGCAATATTCGTTTAGATAGAACCAGAACTACCTACCTACAACCTACTAACTATTATATAAGTTCCTCTTGCATAATATGCCATAATAGTTTGTCTAGTTACTTGAAAAGATAGTGGTGGAAGTTATGTCAAGGAAAATCGACTCCAATTCACCTACCGCCAAAATTGCTTTGAGGCTCTCTCTCTCTGCCTCACTCTTCTGTAGCAATAACCTCTGCATGTAAATGATATTACAATACACACAATTTCCGACTACAACTCACGTCACACATACACAACACTCCCGGATGAATATACTCACAAAACTACACTCACTCCTACCATTATTATCCACATACTGCTAAAGATACTCAAACTCATACTACTACTAGCACTGTGTACATATTAACGTTAGTACATTATGTATGTACCTATGTACATACACCATACATTGATGAGTGATAGATGAAAGTGAATATGGAAACCATATGATAGTCAAGCAATAACCAAGGCAGTCTTACATAAACCAAAATGCTCTCTCTCTCTCGCGTTCTCTCTAAACAGATTACCCACATAGAAGCCCACACAACGGTAATTGGAAACAAGCCGACCTAAGTATAATATAATAGTAGTGCGTTATGTATTATGTACTTAAAGGGTGGTGTGTGGTGGTGGTAGGAGTATAGAGTCGGAATGGACAAGACCGAAGACAATGGCAGGCTGAAGCCACGGAATATACATTTTACTTTGCTTTGTTAGGCTGTAAGTACTTTTGCCCATAGAACTGACGGACAATCCATTATATTATTATTAGATTTTAGTGGGTGAACAGACTGGTGGTAGACCCCCCACTAGTGCAGAACAGACTTTATCATCTAGTGCACACACATATTTTATAACAAAATTTACTTTGCCTGCCTGTACGTGTGTGTGAATTGTGAATGTGTGTCCTGTCTGCATACCGTCGCGTGTAACACCATTAAACAGTTGAAACACATCATTACTACTCCTACAACTATCAGCCACTTTTTCATACACATAACTATTTGTAAGTATATTTTGGGTACTATGTATGTACTATTGGAGTTGGTGCTATTTGTGCATTGTGTGTTCCTGTATTTTAAGGCTAGTAGACTAGGGAAGGCAAGGCAAGGGTACTTTGCATCAGGACCATGTAGTAGCATTGTTGGTGCCCGGAAGAATATGTGGAGAAACACAAAGAGTGTTATTCGTTCTATAAGTAATATTTTGTGAAGGGAAAGCTGAGTGGGAGCTGTAGGAAACAAGGAGGAAGGCGAAGTTGATATATGAAGTAGACGGGCAAAAAGGGAAGTCCTGGGAAGCCCATAAAGCACAAAAGCCGAGATGATGATATTTCATAAGTAGAACGTATCTCTTGTGTAATCTCTTTTAGTTTAGTTCAAATCTATCGGCCTTTACTTTCTCCTCCTTCTCCTCTCGCTTACTTTCCAAACTTTCTGATTGAGGATTTGAGTCATCGATCCATAAAGATCTTTTTTCATGGCACAGCACAGCTCCACACTACACACTCCTATCCCACCACCACCAACCAATCCTGTATACAGTAAGTAATGCAGTAATGCTACCCAAAGTAACAACGTAATATAATACCTTCATCTATCCAAACTCACATTTACACACCACTTTTTCCTCCGTATGTACGTACATTTCACACAGACAAGTCAAGGCTCTCTCAAAGGCCACAGAAAGAAAGACTACTTACAAATATGTACCCAGTACCAATAGCAGTACCTACCTAACTCACTTCCGCTTTTCCCTGCAGGGAATTCAATATCCACTTATTCAACTTTCCTCACAGCTACACAAAGTATTAGAACTACGTAGTACCTACCAATGTAAATACATTCACATGTATAAATCAAATATACCTACATAGTGTCTAGATGCACACGTTGTACAGTACTATATATTCGACACCTCCATGTACAAATACTACGCAATAACCAGAATGTATTTGCTATGGGTACTATATGTAGTAATAGTAATGACGAGAGTAAACCTGATACTTGCATGTAATACATACATGTAGAATTGTGGCGTAATATATAGGTTTTGAGTAACCGTAATGGTAAACTCGAGTTTCTCCATCTGTACATGGAAATATACTTGTCATTTCAACAATATACGAATGTATTCAGTCGTCAGTCGTGAGTAGTGAGTGTAATACGTCTAAAAAGTAGTGTACAGTGTACACACGTGAACACTTACACTTACACTTAGTTGTAAGTGTAAGAACTTTTGGGTAGTCTGGGAGAGAGAAGCTTCAACTATTTGTAGCAGTGTATAAAAGCAAAGTAGATAGTTTGGTAAAAGGTTCAGTTAGTCGTCTGTCAGTTTAGTAAGCTGATTCCTGTGAATCCTGTCTGAAGTGAAACTAGTTTATAACCGTATCTATGTAAACACGAGCCGTAGTTTGAAATATCAATCGAAACACATGAAATGGGATGAGAATGTATCAAATTTCGTTCATTCGAGCATACGAATAGATACAAGGACATACAAAAAGGAAAATTCGCTCAGCTTTTACTTTTCCGTGTTCCAAGTACCTTGTAGTCGTTATAAAGTATTAGTACGTAGGTACTACTTTGTAACACGGCAGCAGAGAGGCTAAGTGAGTAAAAAAGAGATCGGGCTGACTATCACTCTCGTTGTGTAAATGCATAGGATGCCATTTCACTCACTCTCACAGTGCACAATATACAAGAATGTCATTTCATCTCAACTCAACTCGGCTCAACTTTTTTCTAATGCAACGTTTATATAGACACAACGAGGATCAGAACACTATTCCGAAATTAGTTTGTCATTTCAATACACTTGTCGTAGTAGTAGAGGAGCAGTATTTTAGCGTGCCCGTATTTGTAGAAGAGTGCAATGCATGTAGAAGGCATTCTAAGTATGAAGAAGCCTTTTAAAGTGAATACGAAACCATCAAGTCTTTTCAAACTGAACGAGTAAGCAGGTCGTTTCTGCTCAACTAGACACGAATTCGAATTTCATTTCTGAGGATTGCGTCCTACACTATTTATACTACAGCCCAATCCCAGAGTCTATCACATCATATACTCATACAAGCTTATCTCCGGCACAGACACGGCATACCACTGACTGTAGCTTAAAGATAAGGTTGGACGAGCAAGGTAAGAATGAATACCTTTTAAAATACTCAACCCAACCATACATAGACATACTACTTGCTTACCTTGCTATATGTACAAATGGTTTCCACTTGTATATACATAGGAATAGGTATGTACTATTTATCTAAGTATGTTGTAGGAGGAATGGGGAAAGTGGATCTGTGCCATCACAGCATTGCAATGGAATGACATGGTATGGCTGCTGTAAGGCATTCAGGAAGAGATCTCAAGTGGCCGTCTATCTTTGTAGTCAAGCAATGATCTCACGGAGAAAAGTGAACAGAGTCTTCTGTGCTTCATCCTTCCATTTGATGATAGATTGAAAATGGCTAAAAGCAATACTACTATTATATTCCTTTACTTAATATATTATCAGGCAAGGCGAATTTGACATTCTGAGTTGTGACATTGATATTGATATGCGCTTCACTCCAAACACTTTTCTAATGCGCAATGTAATGGAATACAAAATGATATTTCATATTATAGCACGATTATTTTTAGTTTCGGGTATAAACAGGCAGATAAGCTGGGAGAGTATTCTGTAAATAAGAAAACTTCTAGTTTGCTGCACAGAATATTATTCGTATGTACCTATGTATTACGTATTCTTTGTTGTGATAGATTTAGGTCGTGTCTCTCGAGTCAGTTGTGATCATATCTTTACTCTTTCTCTTATTCCTTTTTTGTTGTGCTTCAATTTCAATCTGAACTGAATCCCAGAGGAAATCGGAGTAGTCGAAGTCGAAGGAAAAGAAGAGAGTTTGTGTTCTCTGCAATTTCGGATTTAATTCTTAATGTATAAATCGCACTGGTGTCTGTATAGTAAAGTGTGTATAGTGTGGCATGCACAAGACAAGACGAAGGAGTACTCAGAGCACTCCTAAGTCAGGATTAAGCTTTCAGAGAGCAAAGCGAATGTCGAGAAACGTTCAATATTAATACTACTGAGAGCAGATGAAGGAGCAAGCGTAGAGTGTGTAGTAGGTAGCTTTTAATAATATGAAATCGTTGTGCACTAGCCGAATTGTAAGTATTAAGTTGTTTTGCTTTGATGTCCTCTTCGAAAATCAAATTTGAAACAAAAGCATAAGTCTGAACATCTTCAAAGTTTTTACGTCTTTTCTAACTTGAGTCACACAGAGCCATGCTGCAAGTCTATAGTACTTCATTTCGATTAAGTGAGTTGAAAGGGAATGGGAGAAATGTATGAAAGAAGAGGAAGGCGCTACTCTGAAATAAAAGAATGACGAAAGAATGAAGAGATACGAAAAGAAAAAGACGTCTGGTTCTTCTGGTACAGAGTAGTGGATTCTGGATTGTAACGCCTGCATCAAGTGTCTCATTGTTTCCAGTTCCGGTTAAGACTCGCTCTTTCTCCCGTCTCCGTCTCTCTCCCTTGTCTTGTCGTCTGTTTGAAGCTTGAAGCCTTTCCCATCCCCAACACTCAAACACACACACACTCTCTTCCTCTTTAGTCTTTATCCAAAGAAAAACTCTTGAAAAGGAATAGAAAACTATCTAAACTATTTGTAGAATTAACAGAAGAACTCACATATGTGTGTAGAAACCTGAACGAAATGAAATGAAACCAAAAAAGAGTGCGAATAAAAAGGAAACGTAGTGAAGTAGTATGTATATACACACTCAGCAAGAGAGAGAGAGACATACACACAGAAAGACACTAACTAAACCAAAGTAAAAGTAACTAAAAAATAAAGTCAAGAGAGAGAAAAGGAAGAAGGGAAATAATAGGAAACATAGATAAGAAAAGGAACGGAAAATCATGGAGAAGAAAGTAGGAAAATAAAAGAGTGGAGCGAGTCAGCTAACCGCCTTTTTCCCTTTCAGTGTTTCCAGGATTCCAGGTCTGAAGCTTTGAATTCTCTCTCTCTCTCTCTTTCTCATGTGTTCCCTAAGGCTTCACAAATTTTAGGAGACTTATACTCACATGAGTTGAGCCCAAGCAACTTACTCTGTTCAATTCAGACTCATTCTTTTCTTTCCGGTGGCTTCCTCGTATGAATATCTTATCCACTTTAGTTTTACTTAGGTTGTAGTAATAGTAGAGGTACTTTAGTTTTAGCCGAGTCAGGACAAGACAAGGAGAGTAGAGTGTAGTCAACTCAAGTCTACTCAAATCTACTCAAAGCAACCCTTGCCTAATAGTTAATACATCTTGCCTCTATTTAGACTAGAGGCTTTCACTCTTTCTCGCCACTCAAAAAGCTTATCTTCACTTTCATTTTGACTTTCCTTTCTTCCCACGTCTTTAACTCCCATCATCTTCACCACCACCACTTCTCTCCCATCCACGCCACAAGCAAAGAAACCTATGTTACCCAACAACCCGGCCTTTTCTTCTCCAGCCTCCTACCTAGAAACAGCCACCTACATCTAAAGTAACTATATCTCTTTTAACTTTGTTTTCCCTTCCTAACTGTCTGTCTCCCTTCTCATCAATTCAAAAACCAAAGCTACTAAACTCTTGCCGAAGCCATAAAGTCCTTTTTTCCTAAAACTCTTTTTCTACTTCTTGCACAAACTATGCCATTATCTTATCTTCAGCAAACAACATGGCTAACAAAATCTACTCCTTGCACAAACAACTATTCTCAGTATACAGCTATTTTCTCACCCACTCTCTCTCTGTGTATCAGATAGCAAATATAAAGAATTTAGAAGGAAACAAAAGATCTTGAGAATCCACATTTACCATTTCTCGTGTACTTCTGCAAGATTTACCATTAGAGGTGCATACAAAAAGAGATATATTTACAGTTGGTGCTTCTTGAGAAAGACGAGTTGTTATTGTTAGTGTGTAGCGCATTTTCTCCAGCCATGTGGCTTTCACTACAGCAATCATTGGAGCATTCGGTAAACAAGCTAAGGTTCAACTAAGGAAGTTAGATGAAGGCGAGTAAAATGGAAGTCGTATATATACACTGAGATGGAGAAGTACAACATAGAGAGAAATAAGAATAGCGGGATAGCTCTCTCTGGCCTGGGATCTTGAGACATGATTTGTTTTGCTCGTGTTGAGAAACGGGAATGAAGGATATAAAAGAGCCCCAGTCCGCACATTTTTCTCTTTTGTACAGTGCAAAAAAATTTCCCTGGGGAACTGACGATGAGCACAGAGCTGAGTTGACTTGACTTGAGTGTGGTTGGTTAGTTACGGCTTACCACCACCACCTTTCATCCACTCTCGTAGTGCTAGAGCTACTAGGTACTTACAGTATCAAGAACGACAAGGCACGAGACTTCCAAAAGTATAACAGTGCCAGTATAACTAAGGTTTACTACATCACCTCCATTGTAGTATACACGATATTATATAACCTGGAGAAACAACCATCCAGGCAAGAATATGGATTGAACATTGAACGAGAAAATTCAAGTCTATAAGCAGACACCCTGTAAGTAACACTTATTCTTTTATTGAACTTGCATTTACGCAAAATACACGTGCGTCTTATTTTACTTATACGTAGTTACTAGTAGTAGTGTTTTAGAATATGCTGCAAATAAGAATATAAAAATTTCCGGCCTGCCTTTTGCATGCACCATTTGACTTTTCCTGTTCTTTTTTAAGGCTAACTAATTCTGCAAGATATTTATTCAAGTAGGCACGTCGATATAAAATACACTCAGCTATTGCATGCCCTTTCTTTCTTACAAGAAGGGAAATGTGAATGCCCCAAGGTAAAAAGGAAAGTATATTTTTCAACTTGGTATTCAGTATAGTATAAGTCGAATTACTGTATTAGTATTACCCCTACAACGTTACAGAAAGTCAAATCATATTCATTACAAAGCACACACAGAGTGTGTAGAATCGAAATAGACTTCACCTTATCGCACCCATACTGCATAGTGTATGTACCTAAGCAGCTCGCAAATAACTCTAGGTGTACAAATAGCGAAATAGTAATATGTTCCCGGAAAAAGAACGGTGTAGTATAAAAAAGGAATGATTCCTTTTGCTTTGACTGTGACTCTGCGAATGCAATTCTACGGGTTTTTTATTAGTATAGTTGGTAATAGTAATGGAAGGTAATAGTAGAGCTAATGTAAAGAATTGGAGTGCACGTTGTTCGTAGAGCATAGTTGAGTGGTGGAATGAGACATTGAGCAACGAGAAAGAAAAAGAGCAAGCGAAGCCCATCAAATGATAATAATGTAAGTCAGCTCACGTTCTGGGCGTCGTAGTCAGGAATGTCATAGCCGTCGTGTCTGCCATACATTTGGCCTACTGTGCGAGAATCTCCATTAATAATAGAGCCGGGAAGACGTGAATACTCTTGTGGATGATCCTTCCCTCCAGCCACATGATTCTGAAGATGATGAAGTTCCGAGAGTCTTCGTGACTCGAGTTTATTCAGAAGAACCAAATGGACCAGTTGCAGTACGGCCACAACTGCCACCAAACCAGCAACCAGCCGACTCACAAGACTAGCCATTCTCCTCCGAATCCTTGTCTTCGTCTTTTCTCCTCCACCTCCGCCTCCTCCACTTCTTCTTCTTCTATACTCCTCGGTCCTTCCTTACACAAATACAAACAAAGGTAAAGATAGCGTAAGATATATGTACTAATGTTATGCCACACACACACACACGCACAAACAAAACTACACAATACACACGTCTTTCTCTCTCTTTCCGTATTTGCTTGTGTGTGGTGTGTGTCTGGAAAATAGTAAAGTAAGTGGAGAGTTAACTCCCCCTGCTCGTCTTACAGATTAGTCTCTTCCTCCTCCAGAATTCTCCGAGGACGTATATGAATGGTGACTGTGACTCGAATCCGTTCTCATCTATAGTAACGATGTCTTTATGTCGACTCTGTTTTCCTTTACAGTGTACTTGTTCGGATCAGTAGTCCAATTCAGACGGGTTAGTTTGCAGTACTGATAGCTGAGTAGCGGTCTTTGCTTGTATTTGTAGTAGTTTAATAGTGTAGGAGTATATTGGTGTAGTATAATGGTGGTAGGGTAGTAGTCGTGTCGTAGTCCGTACAAATGGTAGTGCTATTATTCCTGGAGGCGCAAAGTCTCTTAGATCCACACCAAGTCTCTACACGCCTCTCCTCCAGTCTGTTTACATAATTTGTCAGATGCCATCGCCAGTCTCCTTCACTTCACTAAAACTTTCTCTCCAGTTCTTCTCACTTCATAAATTAAATACGACCAACATCTATCTGTACAAATGCGAACAGCGTTTCTCCATTCCGTTCCCGAGTTCACTTAACGCCTACAATTTTCAAACAAATCAGCTCATTCCTCATTTTAGTTTGTCTCGGGCTCAAACGTCAAACCCTAGATGAAATTAAATTAAAAAACCTTTCACTCACAGTTTACTGCACTGACCCGCTCATTCACCAGTGAAAACTCTCATATTACTATCTCGTAACGAAAGACGATCCAAGTTCGTGTCAGCTCCGCCTGCAAAGATAAAATCGTAAAACAAGTCCTTAGTTAGGCTCTACATAAATTCATTAGAGTACACTTTAACTTTCTAAAGAAAGTAAAACAGGGAAATTTGGGATGTATACTGTTGGTATTTAACACTCAAGTGTAAATTATAGATGAAGTCGAGTTGGTGAAATAGACGCTACAGGAAGAGTCGGGACTCTGGAGTCTAGAGCTACAAACTTATCTCGTCTCAGCTATCCTCAATCCCTTCTTATACATGTTTTCTCCCGTCTTATAAAATATACGTTCAAGTAATAAATGAAGACACACCTAGGCCAAATATTATGCATGTTGTGGGCAAAACAACTACCCGTACTGCGAAAACCACTTAAGCAACTAAAGATTTATGAATTCACAGTTCATAACACTTGTGTCATCCATTTAGAACACAGCATTGCTTCCTTTTCATTTAATGCTCCGTCTCTGACAAGCCTTTGCTGAATTTTAAGATGTTTTCACTGCAAACACGAAAATAATCCGCTATTTTTAGTTCCAGGTTCTTTTTCTCATTTGTTCCATATTGGATTTGCATTAATCTAATGTCCCAAGAGAACCAAAATGATAACAAGATTTGAATAATTCATTTATAAACCGATCATCTGTACCTACTTTGTACCTGGCTAAACGGTTTCCCATTTTGAATTTTTAATACCATGAAAGAACGATTTGTGTGGAACAAAAACAAATTACAGGTTTTGTTTCACATTTGCGAAGGATGATTGCATGCACTGACCATCGTAATCGTATATTATGTCTATCAATAATAGAGACTGTAATTTAAGCTGGTTGGTTTTTGATATGGAAACCTGGAAGCAGCTACTACATTAGTGTCCAGAAGAACATGAATGTAAAGCAAACATTAAAAGTTTGCACAAGAAAAGCTTTGTGTGGGAAAGCAATAATATTTATGAAACATTGAGGAGCTGGAGTGAACTGGAAGTTGAAGTACATTCTGGTGGAGTTACCATAAAAGATAGAGAGAGAATTGGACTCTCACCAACAGAGTCAATACTAATGTTAATGCCTAACTAAGCAAGATGGGTTCACGTAGGAATAGTGTCGTTGTGTAGAATCTGTCGCATGTAATAAAGAAGCAATAGTGTACAGATGTGACTGGAGAAAGTGATGGGATGTGATGTCAGTCACTCACTCAGTTAACGCAGCTCAGTTTCACAATGCAATGCCCATCCCATGCCGATGAGGGGCTATTAAGCCCAGTGGTCCAGAAGGAGCACAGTTGACAGCACACTAAAATGATATTGCCTTTGTAATAGCTGTCCACGTCCATAAACACCGTGTTCACCCTTTGTAGACGAAAAGACTCATGTTTTTATTCACCAAGGCCACCACACATTCATTCATACTCATATACACTCTATAAAATCCTGGAACTGGAAACACACACACGCACATAGACAGCCCTCAAATGTTTTGTTCACTTATATTTTACTTTCCTCCGGTTCATGGAACATGACGCTGGGAGAGCACACTATCAGCAGCAAAAGTACTTTCACTTGTGAGAATAGGATTGCTTTTCCCTCTTGGGGTCAACTCGTGTCTGACTTCCCTTGTCTCTCTCTCAATGTTCTCTAGTCAATATTCATGACTTTAATGCAACAGTGGTTTATTTATTTCTATTATAAATACCCATTCTACATATTAGTCCTGTTCCATACAACTACAAACTATGTACATATAATACTCTCCTTCAATTCAACTTCACATAGCTACATTTATACATAGAGCTACCAATATTTCCCTTTTCCGTATAGTGAAAACGTGCCATGCACAAACATGCTACTTCCACAGTAAATACTATTATCCTGGAAAACAAACGATGACAGACCAACAAGTTCTGATTTTCTCTTTGCCACTTTCCTCGTACTGTGTATTAGTGCCTTAGGTACTATAATAGTTGTAGCAGCTATACACTATGTGTGTAGCATGTGTATCTGTACAATGTAATTACTACTATGTACTACTACTTGGACTGCTTGCTCTATTTACTAATACATTTGATTCTAACTGTTTGATACAGATGCACACGTACGTACTTACTATTTATTTTGTACGTTGCGTGCTCTATGTATGTACTGGCGAGCAAGTGAGAGAGCGTGCATCAGCATTACTATTACTTACTACTATGCTGCTACAACTACAAATGCTGTATTTATATGTGTTTGTGTGTAGGATTGGTAGAAGTATAAAGATAGAGGGAATTGTCATTGGAAATGGTTGAGGAAGATGAAGTAAGGCAGAAAGGGAGCGAGGAGATGGGAGAGCAGCCAACGAACCACCAACGAAGGCAGCCAGGAGGCAATGACAATGGGAACTGATTGGAGTGCTAAGTGCTCCAACTGTTTGTATTGTGTTTTAGTGTTCCTGTCTTGTTTATCTCAAGTGCGAAACGAAAATCTAATCAAAGTCTCAAGTGGAGAATTCAATTATTCCACAAGGAAGGCAAGAAAGAACTGAAATGAACTGCTTCCATGGGTTTTGTCTTTGACTCTCTCGTCTTGCCTTCAGTCCTCTCCTCCACTCTCTCTCTCTCCAGTCACTTTGCTTTATACTATTGTAGATACTGCTACTACTAATATACAAGCTATAGTTGGTGCACACGCACAAAGCAATGCAATGCTTCCAGAGCAGTTGTGTATGTTAAGAGTTAAGACTAAGAGCTGGAGGGACATAAAAAGCATATGATTCTCCCTGGAAGGAGCAGCGAAGACTTAGTGGGAGCACCAGCTTGCCTCTATTGCTTTAGCACTCTGCTCAGATGTGCAATGCATCGGACGACTCAGACCATTCCTTCCTACTTTATATGAGTGTTATTTGTGCAGATGGAACATAACATCAGAAGTGCTATGTTCGCTGTATCCTACATACAGATACTCCAAAAGTCTCAATGCTCAATACTAAATAATACCTCCCAAGACTGTTCCAGTCAGTACAATATTATTCTGTGCTGCCCTTCTTTGTGTGGTGTGATGCTGGTAGATAGTGTATAGTGTATGTACCTATGTATGTAGGGAATCTTCCTTGGTCTCTTTTGCCTCAAAAGTGTTCGTAGATATTGTAGTGGAAGAATAGAAATAGAGTGATGGTCTCTCTTAGTCTTGATCGCTTCCTTCCTGACTTCCTTTTCCTCAGTTGTAGATATCCAGTCAAATGCTACATGCCCTTGTCACAATGTCCTCTGCTACTTTTCTGTCGCTTTTCTGAGTTATATTGTAGTATATATGTATGTAGTGGCAATCTGCTGTTCCTTCGCCCTTGTAGCCATTCCGACTCGAAAATATCGTGAAAAGCAGAAGTTATCTTTGTCAAGTGATGGTGATGTGATTCGCGTGTGTGTGTGAGAACACAACTCACCACTCGTGTAAAGCTCGTCTCATAATTCTCCAATCGATAACACTTTGTATTATGTATTTGTAGCTACTAAATTGGCGAGAGTCTTATATATTGTATATATCGAAAGAATCTATGAGTGATGTATGACATGGCTCAATGTCGTCTCTTGTTGTCTTGTCTCTTGTCTCAGACAATACTTTAAATGCAAATGCACAATACTCACACAGGTTATGTATTCACTAAGTTCTCTTTCCTTAATGGACGTCGTAAAAGGAAATTTGGACAAGTAGACATACTTAAAGTTTCAAACTCTAAAAGTCTGCCATTTCCCTGACATATTAAGTAGGTATATATTGTTGTAGTGAAAACTGGGAAGAATACTAAGAATATTTTATATGCAACTTAGCTACTTGCTTTGCTATAACTGCTACACAGACTTGCAGGAACAAAACCTCTGAATTTGAATGCATACTAAGTATACCTACAATATATAATACAGATATATATTTTCTACACATATATGTGGAAAACAAAACCTCGACGAGCTTTGAGAAGTTTCCTAGACTTGAAGACTAGACATAGACAGAGTAAACAACCAAAAGTGAAAAGAGAGAGAGAGCGCGAGCGAAGCCAAAGGATTTGCAAACAGAAAGCTTTAGAAAATATGTCTTTGTCATTTCTTACTATGCCACTAGACATAAAGTGGTACGAATGTATAATAATAATAATAATATACAAATAATATCTTGCTTTGCTGCAGTGCTACAGAAATACATAGCTATAGAATGAATACCACAGCCACAGCACGGCAGCAAAGGATTTAGGTAGTAGGTACCTAGTAAAATATTATACACAGTAATATTATGCAATGCTACACAACGTATCTGTAAATGTACTGCATAGTGCAAACTGCAAAACCTCTTTTTCGGTTAACGGAACCCTGATGGTGGAATAATATAAGCTGCAAAATAACAAGATGACTCATAAGTACCTCCTCCGCATTGCATTGTGTATAAGTATGAGTGTATATATCTAAATGGAACCGAGAATTTATTACTATAGTGTGTATACATGTCCTCCTACATACTTTACAAATATATCTGCTGACATGGTACTTAAAGAGTAGAAGAAATGTAATCAAGACGAAATTGACTATTGACAAGAACATGGAGACAGGGCTTTAGAATTGCAAATGAGTTTCTCATAACGAAACAAGTGAAAGAGACAATGCACACACAGACAACCAAAGAATGGAGAAAGCTGAAAGTTCTGTTTCTCTCAACAACAAAATTTCAATCTACGACTCTCACTTACTACACTATGCACCTAGGTATACATGCAAACAAAGAATACATGCACTAGCTATACTGGTACAAGATAACGAGAGTAAAAGGGGACAATAGAAAAGGACTCAAACACAAAACACAATAATAATAATAAGTAAATGTAATAAGAAGGTAACTCAAGCGACATATACGTACTAGTGCACAATCTAATAGGATTCATGTAGTGAAGTTCTCGTGCATTATGAGAATGGATATTGCCGAAAACGCTACGTTACGCAAATAAAGTACCTAAAGCACAGCATTATTGTTTGCATTCATTCTTCGTGAATATATAAAGACAAGAGTCTGCACAAAACTTCTAAGTATATGAGCGTCTAAAAGTATATGGATTTGTATTCCAGAGTCATCACCCATGTTTCTCGTCTTTTTACGACATTTCATGAAATAATAATAATAATGCTTGTGTATACAAGTACTTTACAGTCAGCAGGACAACTTCTTCTACATACTCCACTCTACTAGTACTACGACTACTAATAATAATGAAGGCGATATCTTTTCGCTTGTGTTGTGTGTGTTGGTATATCGTCCAAGCACAAAATTACATCGTGCTATTATTTGAATGCTATAATAAGCATAAAGGTAGCTACTGGGTTCATTGGTTCATATTCACTATGTAAGTACAACGATTTACTAGATTCCTCTGCTTATGTACATACTACATGTACATATCTTAACATACAATGGAAATAATGGTAAGTAAGAGTAAAGGACAGAGACAAAGTAAAGTTGCAGGGTTGTACGTTTATTATGACTAGAAGGATGCCTTTAGCTTTGTGTGTATTGTGTATGTGGAGTTGGTAAATGGTAAAGGCACCCATTTTATGAAGTGCCTGCCTGCTACTGGCACTGTCTGAGAATTTTGGTGATTTAGTCAAACTAATGTTCACGTTAACACTCTGCAATGAGTTAGAGACGAGAACGAGAAACGAAATCTAAGCAAAAATAATGGTCATTGCCGACAACAATATTAGGCTTTGCCAACGGAGCTTGAACAACGAAACCAAAGCCCGGAACAAACATATAGTGCAATATTGACATTCAAATAAACATCTAGTGGAAGTGCCACTGCCACTGTACCACTGTGTAAGACTAGTACTTATACACTCCTGCTAGTCTTGGGTTATGCTTAAGTACTACCAATGAAAGCTCAACCAGGTAATAATCTTATAATCTCATACACTTGTTTTTCTCAAAAGACCCTCTTTAATATTTTATCTGTTACTCCCTATGCATTCGGAAATTACATACACAAACAAATACCAGTCTATTACGGACAAATAGCAATTTTGTTTATGTGAAAGCTATAAAGCTCTCCAGTGTGTTGTAATACTCCTCTGACGTATTATTAATAAGTACTACATAACATACATAGTCGGGAGTTACTAATAATACAATGAACCTACCTGAAGCTTACATTAAGCCAAAGCTACATAAAAGTACATGACATGAAAACAAAATCACCTTTCTTATCATGCCCCATTAACGTTATTAGCGCACACCCTGTTTTGCCGTATAATAATTCTAGGTATGGAATTAGTGTGACTAACAATAAATGTAATGTTACATTTCACAAAGCTGTAGTGCAGTGCCTACAAATATTGGTGTGTAATTAAAATAATAAAAATTTACACGTCTTAGTCAACGTAGAGTTCAAATGTGTGATTATGGCATGGTGCTGTATGCCTGGTTCAGTCCACATGCTAATATTATAATCTGGGGGAGCAGAAATGAAAGAAAGAAACTACTAATGCGAGGCAATAATGCGCAATATTAGCGTGTTTAAACGGAAAATGCATACCTAAAGTGGAAGAATTCTTTTTGAGTTGATTTGCTGGAGCAGGAGACACCAGTGTTATTATTCACTAGCCAAATTGCGGACTAGGACTGGAGAAACGAGCACAGAGAACAGCAATTAAACCGACTGTAGTTCCTTCCCGTGACAATCAGCTTCACACACTGAAGTTCTTTCCCCCTCTTTCTGCTCTCTATATCTCACTCACATCACGTAGATTCCAACAACAATAACAACACCGAAGAGAAAACTCTTCTGACGTGAAATGTGAGTTTTTCTCGTTCAGCGTTTCTACATTCTATTACTGCTCCTACATCAGGCTTGAAAACACTAAATGCCCGGTTTGTGTTTATTCGACGGATTTAAACTTGAATTCTTCAGCCTCGATAGAAATGCCGGAATGAGCTTTACGTTAACTAACCGAATTTTAAACGTGTCACATTCACCAGGAAATTAATAGCATACTACACAAAGTGCATATACCATAATGTACATGTATACTACATACATTCATACCCAGAGAACGACTTGCCGGTGCAATAGTCGTTAGAAATGCACTATGAAAAATACGAATAGAAATTAAACAGTTAACTTATATTTTCTATAGCACACATACTGCACTACATACTGCAGAGAAAGAGATGAGATAGAACAAGAACCCAAACTGTCTTTTGTGGATTTATGGGCTACATTGTGCAGAAAAAATAAATAACATAAAGATCACCTTGTTTGTATAGTGGTATGTATATGTATGAGTATGTATACACCTACCACTACTAGGTAGTTAGTTTCTCACTCAGCTGTCTCTGTACACTGTCAATGTAATATACGTGTAGACGCAGAGGTATGTACTATGGTTATACAATATGTTCCTTAATATATTCTTCTTCTTCTTCTTAGAGCAAATCGGTTCGGGTTGAGTAGAAATGATAGCGTTTGTATACTAAGTATTGGTAAGTATAACACTAACTACAAACACGGGTAGGGGTTTTAAGACTCTGGTTTGATCTTCCTGTGTGCCTTACTGCTGCTACAATACAATACAATGCTTTCTGAAGGGAAGAGAGTAGCCGGGGCCGGGAATGTTACGTTACATGGTGCAGAGGAGACGAGAGTCACAACCGGAATAAGATCGACCCGTCCCGGAGAGTGCAGATGAATAGAAGACAGAGAGAGAGAAAAGTTTCTACTGCCTTGTTCTGTCTGCCTGCCTTGACTTGAGTGAGTATAGCTCTACAATGTTACCCGCACAGCCGCCAGCCGTGAATAAACGTGCGCTTGAGTTTTACTGTGCATAATGTACATGTGTTGGTTAGGGCATCGTATATGTATGGCATGCTTTCGTCTCATGCTAACCAATTCTACTGCACTGTGCAACTGTACATGTATATGTATGCAATGTAGCATCGTATGTATAAAAACATGTTACTCCCGTTGTAGTTCTTCACCACACAAATACTGGAATTCCACCCGAATATGGTTCAGCTCAACACACACATACACTTACACATTGCATATATACAGAAAAGTGGCGGTGGTGGTGGAGGAAGAGTGTAGAGCGACCAGTGAGGATCATGGCACACAATAATGCCTCTAGTGAGCCAGGTTCAGTCCAGCAACAGCAGTCCCTCGAGTCCCAAGTCCCACCAATCTATGCTAAAATACTTTTCTACAGAACAGGCTTAAGGTCTAGGCTCAACTCTATAATATTAGAGTTAACAGAGGAAAAGAAGAGACGAAACACTCACATAACTCTCTTATGGAAAAATCCAGCCTACCACACTACCACCACGACTATACCACCACTACTAAACAACTCGGGTAGGTATGCTCTAACATGGACTAGTGTATGTTGTGTGTATGTGTGTACAAATGTAGTTATAGTTGCCAGTGTGTTGTGTCGGATCATAAGTATGTATTTGTAACGCATGTAGTAATATCTCCTTTTTCCCCCGCGTGCGTGTGTATCCCATGGAGGAGCTACGAAAGAAATGAATACTACGAGGACGAGTCGGATGTGCAGGGCACAGACAAAGCACATATTTGTAGGAAGGAACATAGTAGTAAGTGCGTAGGTAGTCCTGTAGAAAAGTACTTATAAATATAGGGTACATATATGATGAGGGTAGGGTATTAGTTAGCTAAAGGTTGAATTGAAGTATAGAAGGATGTGTATTGCTATATTTACGTATATGAAGTTGTAGAAGGCACGGCGAAGGGAGGCAGTGTAGTTGTGCTCGTATTACTATCAGAAGATAATAAATATGCGTGCTTTCCCCTTCCTCGGATGATTATTCTGGGACAGTAACTGAGCCCTTTGGGACGACTCTGAATATTCCCTGCTCTCATACAAATAATATTTGATTGAATCTTTCACATGACTGTGTCATGTTGATGTGCTTTACTAGTTGGGCTTCAATAAACCAAGCCGATGGAATACATATTATTACCACTCTATACTCTATTTCTATTTTGCTCATTCCACTTTATTTCACTTTTGCACCGAAATTCGGTATATACTGCGTACAACAAGAAGCTATGCGATTCGGGACTAAAATTTCATTTCGTTTTTCCTCCGCGGGTTTTCCACAAGTTACATATTGCATTCCTTTTTTCCAAGTTCATTTTGTTCAGTGTTCAGATCAGAGCCTTATACGTATTTAGTAATAGCTGACACTCTATTGAATTCACATAGAAGGAATGAATGAAATGAGAGCGAGAGAGAGAGACCTGACTAATGTCTTGTGTATTTCCCCTCTCTCTATATGTGTGTGTGTACAGCACACGTACAAAGTTACTTTATCCATGCTGCTGCTCCTGCTGCATTACATGCCATTTTCCTCCTCTACATACTTCTCATCGACTCTTTTATTGCGTTTTATTATTCTCCAGGGAATCAATAAGAAATTCTTTTGAACTGTTTATGACTAGCAGTTTTTCTTTGGGGCTAACGAGCATTCTGCATGGATCGAAATTCTCTGCCACAATTACAAATAACGGGAATGGCAAAAATATAACGTATATAACATACAGATGGGTTTAAAAACTTTAAGCCATATGTTTTTAGATATGAGGATGGAATACGATATTATTATGCTCACATGTATGTATCTACATACATGTACCTATATGTAAGATAGAATTGAACGAATGTATGTTTTGTGTAGTAATGGTGAAAAGAACATTATTTGGTTAACCCTACCCTACATGTGTGGATATAATAATCGACTGCTAGAGTACAAGTAGTCCGCATAATGGTGATAATTTGTTTATACGACTACTGACTGACATGTGGAGATCATAAATCCTTTACGCCTTCATACGCACTCCAATCAGACTCCAGGCAAATACTGTCATAAATGATTTTATTCGTTTCGTAGAAATGACTAAAAATTCTAAGCCTAGTAGCATTTGTACAAATACAACATACAAACTACTTTTGAGATTAAAAAGCTCAAAAGCTCGCTCAGTTTTCGAAAAGTACATAGGTATTACTTACGTTATTTCCATTGAATAAGTAGAGCATGCCATTCCCGTTAAATCTATACGTAACAATTTTGTGAATAATGAAAGTATGAAAATGTAGAAAGGACTTTAGTTTGAAAGTAGACACAATTGAATTAAATAAGTCATTCCTAGAATTCCTACTATACAGCTGTAGTAGCTTATGCTTACAGTATACCCAAATTGAATTGTAGATCTGTTTTCTGTATCCTGCAATGAAAAATTTACGTTAGATCAATACACTTCAATACCTATAAACAATAATCCGAAAAATGGATCGAAAAGAATACCGTTACATATCACATATAGGATATACTGATAGATATTAGAATGTACGACAAACAATAAGAAATAAATTGGCTGAAACTTGATATGGCGGGTATGGGTAGACTTGTAATTTTGATTGATACCCGAGGTCCAGGAGCGAGGTGTCCATTAAATAGAGTAATTTACCTGACTAATTGGAGTGGAAACTAATGACTAAAGTTTATATTTACCTTCACCGACGAAGCAGGTAGTCCTCTTTTGATGTACAGATTGATAAGGGAAACAACATTTTGATATAATGGCTCGTAACAAAGCGTTGTGCAAATAGCTAGTAGTGTAGTAGTTGGAAGAGGACTTAATGATTGGAGACTACTCTCATACTGTCAATATTAGGGGTATTCAAATTCTTTACTTTTTGATTATTCACTTCTGATTATCCGCCACTTTTGTCGGCGGGTTTGTGTG
>JAQFYB010001712.1:0-30126 GCA_034694085.1 Pogonognathellus longicornis
GGTACTGCAAAAAATTTGACTGCGCTTCTAATAAACTTACTGAAAGCATAATTACATTATCCTCATTTGGACTATGCGAACTATATAGAATCCTGCTTTCAGTCAACCTCGTGAGGTCTCCGTAGCTTTGCTTGATATAAGTTTATTACCTGTAAAACAAGCGTTCTTTAATCAACTCAATAACTCAACCATTGTTGAATACTGCTCTTTTCTCAATTTTTATTTTATTTTATTATATTGATAAGTACCTACACACAATAAAATGATGTGATAGGGTGTATCCTTGATCCTGATCCCCCGATCATGCTTGTTATATTATTCATACGATAATAATGATCAATGAGTATTTTGGACAAATACCGAAGAGATTTTCCATCATAAAGTTTACGCAAGATTTAAAAAAATCGAGGTTACTCATAAAATCCTTTAATACGTACTCTTGCCAATGAGACGTTATCTCTGTACTACTATCATTCGTAAATTCGTCTCTGCCTTCATACTATTCATGTATACATAAACAATGATTTACATTGGCTTCTGCATTCTTTCTGATGTCCTCTATACAAATACGTAATGTAAGGCTGACGACAGCGTTAAAAAAGAATTGAAATTCATAATTACATCACTATAATTACTGAATAATCAATTACTAATCGGATGTATTAAACCAATAATGCAGATATACACTCTTCGGATATCAACGCACTCACAGATTGAACTAGTACTTTAGTGTGTAAGTATAATGTAAGCATAATTTTTTGCTGGTAGCATTATATATTTTTTCAATATGCATGCTGCATACATACTTACATACACATAAAAATAAACACATCATAGTACAATATTTTGCATACGCTCCTTTGAATGTTAACTACTGTTGCTTCAAACTGAAAATTGCATAAAATAAGAATAAGAATGAAAACATTTGATAAGAATAAGAATATAAAATTGGGATGATAATGAACAATTTGCTTATGTAGAAAACGCAATCATATAATGTGAACTCAATAATTTTATTTCGTAATGGACTTTTGCACTAAATCATTGTTATATTATCTGAGCTTAACCTATTTGATACTGTCGATTGTACTATGTTTAGCAAATTCTGGTAGAGCTAATTAACACAAATACAAGAATCAAACTAGTATAAGTTGATGGTAGACAAAGATATCCATTCTTACGTGGAGCTGAAAATCTCAATTTATTGTATTTAACAGGTGCAAAAAATATACCCTTATACCTATTAATAGAGTATAAGTATTAAGTATAGCTAACAGTCGATATTTCTGGAGCATGCTGTATTAATATCGATTTAGTCATCCTGGTGTACAATTGGAATGTTATCTGCTCATAGCTTATCGTTTTTCATGAAACACAAGATTACACATATGTAATATATCACATTGACGCATTTAAACAAATACTGCAAATACAATATTGAAGCCCTGTCTCAACACAACAGCAGCCATTTTCATTCTTCCCCAGTTGCAATTAGCACTATATACTGTAAGTTTAATATAAGGAGACTAGTTTAGACATTGTCAAGCTCTAGAATTGCAAAGGCAAAGTGTTGAAATCTTTGGAGATTTCCATTTCTCCTATCAAAATGAGCGATGTAGATAATGTCCTTAAAGCACTTCGAAAGGTAGCAACAAGTTTTAATTACAATTCATTGTTTGTTCTACATATTGTTTCAATCATTAAGTTATAATATGAAGTTTACATATTTCATTCTTTATATCTATCTAAAGAAAGCCGATGATCTTCAAACAGAAGTTTACATCCTCAGTGGAGTTTTTGGAAGTGTAACGATATTTCTCATTTTAGCCGTTACCATTTTAGTCGTTGTGGCAGTCAAGTAAGAAAATTGATCAATTGCTTTTAATTACCGACATATTAAGTCAAATCATGTTGCTCTCCCACTCTCTCCTCAATCCTCCCTTCTCTTTCTGCATTTACAGCAACTATATATTGATACTGAGAATTAAATGAGAAAAAAATGTGGGATAATATTTATCATCAATCAATGAAAATGATTAGTGGGTGCAATTTCCATGAATAAAAGATTTTACAGAAATGAGGGAGAGCACAACAGAAAAATAAATGAACTTTATATTTTGAAACAGTTTAAACAAGAGATTGAAAGATAACTCAACTCGCCGAGGAATTGCAGAGGAAATGAATGCAAGAAGGTTTTCAGCTTACACAGGAGAAGAGGTCCAAAGGTGCGTTAGAAATATTTTAATATTTTGAGCCGTATGCCCTATTATTATGCATGGACTTAGTCATGTTGGGAAACTACAGCAATTTAAATTCTTGTTTTTGAAACAGACAACTTACAGCAGCAACGATGGCCTCCACAACCCCTTTGCCAACCTTTCAACCTGTAGAAAGACCTATATTAAATTCAGCAGTTAATGCTCCTCTTGCCAAAGAATACGCCTTCAATACACCCAATCAAGGAGGAAATGGATTATATACTTTGCAAAATCCGAGACAATTTTAGTTTTAAAATGTTCAAAAAGTAGGTATTCCAAGATGTGTGCTGTAGCTTTAATTCCAAATACCTTATAATACTTCATTTTTCGAGCTTTTGTTTTCAAAATGATGCACCTATATTTATGATAAATTAAGCGAACCAGTAATCTTGTTTCTAGATTATGCATCTGTAACCTGCACCTACCTAACTTATTTAGATAGATATTTATGTCAATTTCAACTTCCAACTAATAAATAATTGTGAACAAATACATTGTATTTTATGTAGAATGTTTGTACTGAAAGATGTAATTAAGTTAATAAAATTCCTTTCACAGCAAAATAAACTATTGATTCTTTTGGTTTTTAGAATATACTTTCAGTTATATTGGGCGAGACTACTCCAATCACTCAATTACTTTGATAGAGTGCTTACATTTTCGTTTCACTGTCTATGAATTGTAGCTTATGTATGTATTTCAGTTAAAAAAACTAAGGTAAGTTGTTAAACTGACCACAAGAGTTTGAAAACTTTGTATCTAATAGAATTAAAAACTTATACTTATGTCAAATTAGATCTTTTTGAATTCTATTTATTTCTAATGATATATTTACCATGAGTACAACAAAGACATACATATATACATAATATACGTACTATATACATGAGTATATAGTATATACCTTATGCATGGCAAAACTTTGATTTTTGCTTAACTTGATAAGTATTTTTAGTTTAGCATATTGACTATAAAGATAAGTACTAATGTAAGTATAAGATAGGTACTATCATATATTGTATTATATCATTTTTTCGTTGAAGCCAATTCTACCATGGCTCTCAAAACAAGTTCCTCTTGGTACGGTTTCCCAATAAGCTGCACGGCAATAGGCGACCCAACAGAGTCTTTTGCATTCTTAAGTAAAGACAACAAGGAAAATTAATTATTGAGAGCATAATAGACTTTAACCAGAATTATATCAACAAAATAAGACAAGCTTTTACTTTCTTAGTCAATTTTAGCAAGGAATCCCCTTCATCGTTGTATGCGTCTATATTTTTACCAGATTCATTACTGTAAGTAACAACTCCAGCAGGGAAATCAACAAGATTCCATATCATCGTGTAATGGATCCCAACTATTTTCAAAAAATTTCAATCAATAGTTTATCATGTATGCTCACACGATGATAAAGAAGATCTTTAAGTGCAAATCTCACGGAATAGTTCACCACAGTCTTCCATACGACATGCTGGGAATGGAAAAACAGGAGTCAACAACAAATCTACCCCAGCTTTTTCCATGTTCTCTAAAATCTCAGATATTAATTGATTTCTTTGATGCATCAATTCCCAAACCTGTTTAGCACTGGTATTGTTCAGTCCACATTGTGAAACATAGGATATTCTCTTGGAATACGATGGTAAAAACCAAAGGGTACTCAAATAATAAAGTATTCTTCTTCTCCATGTTGGTAGGGCACATATGTATCTTATACCTTGTAGTATTTCTACATGAGGCTCATTTTCTAGCACATCATTAAGGAAAGAAGGTTTGCCATAGTCAACGCTGAGTAATTCGTTTATTAGCTTCATTATTCTCCAGTCGTCTCCCAAAGAAAAGGGAACCAGGGTATGGCCACGCGCTTCCAAGGCGTTCTTTGCGTTTAAAACAGTTTCCATTGTATCACCAATTGCAGGATAAAACGACAAGCTTGAGTAGTAACCGATTCGGAGGGGTTTATCAGATTTGAAAACCTAATTGGTAGTATACAATGTAAGATGAGTGAGAACTTTTTAAAACGTTGGTATTCATATGCATGCTAGGTGAAACTAAACCTGATCATCCCATGGAACACGCATCGCTTGTGGATCGTATTTATTTTGCAAGCCTCCTAAAGTCAGAGAACGAAACACTGAAGCGACAGTACTAGAATCTTGAGCCATAATTCCTGGAACGCCCATAACTGTCAAATGAATTCCTATTCTTAATTATTCAAACACTTTCAGTACGATGCATACCTATATTTTATACAGATCCTAGTGAATATTCATAATATTATTATTTTAATTCTTTCTGTACTTACATCCAACACATTTTGGTAAGCACTGAATCAGACCATTACCACTAAGTCGGTTTAAAGTGGGTCTGATGCCACATATTCCGCTAAAATGTGATGGAATCCTTACAGAACCTCCAATATCAGATCCGGTGCCGAAAATGGAACCTCCAGCACCGATAAGACACCCGGAGCCACTGCTAGAACCTCCAGGAGATAATTTTGTATTCATGTGGTTTTTTGTTGCGCCGTAAATTGGATTGTCACTTCCGAACGAGAAAACACTTTGAGGAACGTTGGTTTTGCAGAACGGTACTGCTCCTAGATCAATTAAGCTTTGAACCAGACTTGCATTTTTCTTTGCTGGTTTATTGAGGTATTTGCCTAATCCAAGTGTCGAGTCCATTCCTTGAACATTATGGTCATCTTTCAAACAGATTGGTACTCCGTGAAACGGGCCTTTCACAGTATGCAGTTTATCCAGTTCTTCTGCCATTTCCTGCAATGCACGATGATACATTAACATATTGTGTCTTTGTTAGCATTATTTCGAATACCAAATTTTACCAAAGCACGAGGCAAGAATTCAGTGATGCAATTGAATTTGACAGTGACTTGAATGGCTTTGGCCATGTAAGCTTTGTAGGCGTCGACAGCAGTCAAACTTCTGTCTTGTAATTTCTTTGTCAAGTCTTCGAAAGAGAGTTCCACGATTGCTTTTGCGTCATCGTCCAATACATACTTTTGCTTAAGTTGATTAAGTTGTTCCAGACGTTGTGCACTTCTAGTTGAAACAATTTTCTGAAGTCTGGAGTTACCCTATGAATATTTATTTATTATAATTATAAATTACAGATACAAACATACATGTACCTACGTGTAGATGTAAATTGCTTCAAGTGTATGAGCATGTAACATAGTACAAATATGAATAATACTTTGTAAGTAAACTGGGTAAGTATGCACATATGCACTATGCACAGTGATAAGTTAAATCATTGAATCAAAAACTAAATACAATACGAAAGTATAAGATTATGAATATACAACAGACTTTCTCAATCTGTAAGGACTGAATTATTTTTAGTGTTCATTGCTAATATTTCTGACAGTCTTTTAAAAGTGAGACAATTAAGTTTGCTGTAAAGATCATTATCATTGCTAAATAAAAGATGCTACTACGTGATATTTACAATGTCACACAATATCGTGCTTTCATAATCTCCTCAGTTTTTGTACTGTAGGTACATTCCAATTGGCAATGAACAACATTTTGGTAGGTCGCACCAAAAGTATTTTCACCCGAGTACACTAATATTACAATTGAATATGTAAGTATATGTTTTTATTGTCCAGTTCAGTCAGATAATTACAAGTTATGTTTTAAACAGAGAATATTACGAGTTAGAGTTGGTTAGAGAATTGCATTATCTGTATATTGGTATTAATAAAAGCGAGATGTAGGTACCTAAGCTTTATCATTGAATGTAAAAATGCATATATTTTTATTTTTATTGCATTGGAATAAGAAATAGTGTTTGTTGCTTTATTCAATAGTGAATGATAAATGAAAGATCAAGATCAATAATGAGTTGATCAATAGGATGAAAGGTAATTCTGTACCTTCGATGATAGCTTGAAAGTTAAAAGATAGTTTTTTATCACCTGAAATTGCAGAAAAATAAACTTAGTAAGAATCTTCGATTTCTTCAAGTACCTGATGTTGACGAATTTTTTTGGTGGTATAAGCAATTGCACTTAGGGCCACTAATCCTCCTCCTATAGTGGCTGTACTAATTTTTGAAATACTACTATGAATTCCGACAAGCAAATTGTTTTCTGACATTTTTGGTTCTTGAGCAATTAATGAAGAATTCTAAGTTGCTTTTCGGAAAACCAAGTTCAAGAAACACACTAAAAATGAATATGAATACTCTGGATCTAGAATGTAATCTGTCAATATCCTTTATGTGAGGTGTACATACTACATCTGCAGAATCTACAGGAATATATCAAAGTCAAAACACGATTAAAAGGATGTCATGAACATACTTTATTGCTCATGCTGCTGATAATATTATAATTATTCCTGTCTGGATGGATATAGTCTATCTTTCTGCGGCTAATCTGTATACCTGTAATATTAAAAAAACCTGTGTGAATTCTAATGCCCATTACGTATAGTTACGGTTAAAAGTCACATTCAGAAGCATTTATATATATAGGTACCTATATTCAGTATTTTATGACTTTATAATTTTTATATCGTTAACATCCATATTATAATGTCTCTTCGAAATTAGTTACTACACATGTACATACTTGACCTTCACTAATACACATTATAACACATTTTAAACATGTGCATATAATTTAGGTTTTGATAAACTAAGGTATGAAATTAAAATATTTGTACACACGTTGAATTTGAATGTATGAGCATGTATATGTTTAATTGTATGTGTTGAACCTATGTGGTATTACAATTTTGGGTTGCGTGTACAAGGCCGTATCCAGAAATCGACTTCGGTGGAATCAAAAATGAGGTACAAGTCCATAATCCTGATTAATTCCATCTAACTTGAACCGGTTGTGAACCGACCAATAGGCACCAGTAAGTTGGTAGAAGAGGTACAGTAGATATTATAGTATTAAACTGCAGTGGATATGATAAAAATATATACAAGATTTGTATTTTCCAAACATATTCAGTAGTGACAATATCATTTTAGGTATAATAATATGATAATATTAATACATACCTATACCATCTACATTTATTTACTGCTCAAATCAATCGAATAACTTAAACGAATGTGTAACAACAAGTGAATGTATTAGATATAATTTGTAGATTGTATATCGATATAGGTTTAAATTATTTTTAGTCATATTGCCAATACAACTATTGAAATGACATCATTTTGTAATGATAGTTGGATTTTTGCTACAACTGCCGTCAACGACATTGTGGCTACTCTGGCTTCCTCTGTGAAATTACACCTAATGAATGAAATATATTACAAAAAATAAAATATATCTGTATGTAGTAGAACTCAACTTTAAATTAATAGCAAAAAAGGAATTTTTTGCTATTTTGGAAACAATTTGGAAAACTCCTAAATTCATTTTTGTGTGAGTTTTATTTAATCTCATTCTCCCATATTTCGCTATACTCAATCGTCACATTCATAAAAAATAGCATCAATTACTAACCTGATGCTTACTAACGATGGGTTCGTTAAATTAGCCAAATAGGTTTTTTACTCACGTTAATTATATTGCTTGTCATACGTGTTAGATGGTATTAGTAATGTCAATCTTATGGAGTTTTAAAGTTTCTACCTATAACACACATCATACGCTATAAGCCAGTGCATTGAATAGTGAATACTAATATTCAATCCACATTTATTGTTCTACTTGCTTGCTTCTTTGGTAATCACAGTAATCAGTAATTTCATTATCAACCAAAGTAGGTAATAATTTCATCATTTGTAACTTATTAAACCTAATTAATAAGATTTAAGTAGCATAACATTTAGGAGGAGAAAAAGGAACAAGCAGGACCGCTTCCCTTACATCATGTAATGAGCCATAGAGCTTAAGTTGCAATAAAAGTAAATATGTTTTTACAGATACTTAAGTTGTGTACTTAATATCTCGTCTTATGCGTCACTTCAATCCAGATATGAATTTCTAAGAATGTATTATCTGTATTATGAGTTAGTAGTAACAATTAACAATCCTTTCCTATCCCACATGCCTACATGAAAAAGGCAATTTCTTAAAGATATTCACAATAGACAATTGCATTTAACATATGAAACAGCCAACATATGCAACAGGTACTTAGTGTTGCATATGAGATAAGTAAGTAATCAGTGTTAAATATAATATACACCTACCTAGCATAGTTAAGAGAGGATTTAAACAAAGTTGTACATAATGAATATTGAATGTATTATGTCACTGTCACCACTGTGCATTTAACTGATAACAGTAAGAAGACCTACCTATACCCTTAACCAATCATATTAACCTGTAACTTGTAACTGCATAATATAATATAATTTATAGCCATATCTACATGTGCATAAATAAAAGTCTACACTGTTACATTGGACTTTTATCTGGTTCACCTACATATATTTTATACCTATGTGTACTTATTATTTCACAATGCATTCCTCTGCCTCAAGCCCCTCTGAATTTACATTTGTTAGAATGGGAGATAAACTTTTGGAACCACAACACGCAATTCTTATAGAGATGTAGCAGCATCCTCATTTTCTTTCTATCAGTCAACTTGTGGTTGCGTTGCTGTTAAGAGTAGAATAGATAGTGAAGTGTTTCTTTACATAAATACATTAAACTTTACGCAGTGTAAAATCGTAGTGTTCACAAACTTGTTATCTAATATTTATAAGTTTCACAGATAGAATACAATTTCTTCAGAAATTAACTCACTTTATAGATCGCATTTTTACTTTTGGAAATGATTCCAACGAAGTCTTCACCTTTGGTGTTTTTTGTAAATGGTCATAAGGTAAGTAGAGACTTTCCAAATTTATTACATGCAAATACTAGTGAGTCAAGTGAGTCTATTGATCATTAAAGAGTTATAACATAAAACCACGTGTTGGTACGTTGGTAGTGTATTTAAGCTATATTATAGTGACTGCTTAAACGGCTTGAATTTATTGTTTTGTTTCATTTGGATATTTTGTTAGCTTAGTTTTGATAAATTCACAATTATAGTAAAATATTATATACACTAGACCTAGTAAATTGCTTTATATTATTATATTACATACAACTGTATATGAATACCGCAATATACACAAACAAGCTGGTATGCATTCAAAAATCTCTCAATAAATATACTTATGAAAGGCCATCAAGGTCATTTGTTTCGTCGTTTAGTTTAGTCGCGTCATTTCATAACATTGTAGATAGATACATAATATGATATCCTATGGTAGGTAATCGTTGAATAATGTTGTATGTAGTATGTAGTACTACTTTATAAGTAAAGCTACAAATCAAGTTACTTTCTATGTAACCACCACCTGAAGAAACTGAACTGAAGAAATGGATTACTTCAATGTACTTGATGAGCAGATGAGATTTAGATGCTTGAGTATCTTTTGTATAGCTATCTGTAGGGATTGATGGCTTTTATACGTATAATCAACTTGAGTCAAAAATGAATTTTTAGTACATAATATTTTATGATTAAGGCCTCAAGGATTTTGAAAGGATACGATTGTAAAAACAGCCACAAGTATTTTCAAGTTCTGTAATTCTGTTTAAGTAATGTGATTTAAAATTTTATCTCTAGAGTCATGTGGATGCGTTGAATTGGATAGATTTAATTGTTCAGTGTAGTATCTGTAAACTTTAGAACATTGAATATGCCTACCTTTTAGTAACAAGCTTATAATCACATGAAAAAGTTGGATGCAAGCTTAATTTATATTATGACACCGGTGTATCTGGAATTAATCAAGTAATATTACAACCAGTTCTATATAGGTAGATGGTAAACCTGTATACTTACTTGTACAAATGCGGACACTTGTATTCTACAGTTAATAGTTATTTATTTAGCCATGCATGATGTGATCATGTTGGAAGATGTTTCGCAATTGAGATTGAGATTATACTACCAACATAAAAATAACATCTGGTTCCAGGACAAAATTTGACAAGATAAACAGACACATTACCCCTGTAGAACGTTGTGACCTAATATTTATTGAAATGTTTATGCAAAATAGGTTTACGATGAAAAAGTCAATCCAGAATGGACTCTTCTCACGTACTTAAGAAACAAATGTAAGTTTGACTTGAACAAACAAGCGAATTTGAAACTCTTATGCAATATGCATATCCCTTCATGACATTATAAATTTATTAACTATTCATTATTCTTAAAGCTCAAAGCATTCATTTTTTAATTTGGTTCACAGTGAAATTATGCGGTACAAAATTAGGATGTGGAGAAGGTGGCTGTGGGGCTTGTACAGTAATGGTTTCTAGATACGACAGGAGTAAAAAGCAAATTATGTAATTTTAAACAAATACATTTTTATGTCACAATTGATATGAAAAGGATACTGTTATGTGATATTATTATCATGGTGTATGATTCATTTATCATAAAACATTAGTAAAATTAAAAATAAATGTTATGGTCCTTTTCAGAAATTTGGCTGTGAATGCCTGTCTTACTCCAGTATGTTCTGTTCATGGAGCATCTGTGACAACTGTGGAAGGAATTGGAAGCGTCGAGAAGGGCCTTCATCCTGTTCAAGTCAGTGTGCTTGTATTAATTAAATTACAACCATAAGGAGTCTCAAGAGACGATGTTTTTCATTTTTATTAATGTGAAGTTTATTTGTAAAGGAACGTATCGCCAAAAGTCACGGTTCTCAATGTGGCTTTTGTACACCAGGGATAGTGATGTCTATGTACGCATTGTTGAGGAACAAACCTTTACCTTCCATGGAAGACGTTGAAATAGCGTTTCAAGGGAATCTCTGTCGTTGCACTGGATATCGCCCAATTTTGGAAGGATATAGAACTCTGACTGATGAGGGCTGTTGTGGAATGAAAGAAAATGGAGGTTGTTGCAAACAACAAACAAATGGGAATTGCCAACAAAATGGAGCTTCAAATGGAAATGGTGAACATGCAGAAGAATCTGATGGGCAAAACGAACTTTACTCTGCTTCTGAATTTAAGCCTTATGATCCCAGTCAAGAGCCAATATTTCCGCCTGAATTAATGGTAAAATTTATTTGTACCATCCTTCATATTTTCATATAGTATTTTCATTTTCGTTTTCGTTTTTTAAACAGGCAAATAGCCAATATGATGATCAACATGTTGTGTTCCATGGCGAGCGTTTAACTTGGTACAGACCTGTGACTTTAGAATCTCTTTTGGAACTAAAAGCCTCTTATCCATATGCTAAAATTGTAGTTGGAAATACCGAAATAGGTGTGGTAAAGATATAAAGACTCATGACTGCTTATAACTCTAGTTGTCAATACTAAACTAACCATACTAAACTCTTTATTTGAAGGGGTTGAGGTTAAATTTAAAAACCTAAATTATCCTGTCATCATTCAACCGACAAGAATCGACGAGCTTTCCCAAATTAATATCGAGGAGGAAGGAATTCGGTTTGGAGCCTCTGTTACATTGAGTGAAATAGATGATGTTCTCAGAAAGGAAATCAAAAATCTGCCAGAACATAAATGTCGTGTTTTCGCTGCAATTGTCGAAATGTTGAGATGGTTTGCTGGAAAACAGATTCGAAATGCTGCTGCAGTTGGAGGGAATATAATCACTGGAAGCCCCATTTCGGATTTGAATCCAATTTTTATGGCTGCCAATTGTCAGTTGGAACTTAGAAGCAAAGGTAGAAAAAGCCATGAACGAAAGGACTTAAAAACCATTGTTGGGATATTTCACAATTTTATATTTTGTAACTTTTAGGTGAAAGCAGAGTTGTCACTATGGATGATTCCTTCTTCACAGCGTATCGTAAAAATATTTTGAAGTCTGAAGAAATTCTCACTTCAATTTTGATTCCTTATACAAAAATTGTAAGTTTTCTGAAAACTTTGCAATGTTGCATACCTTTTTGCCTTTCACTGTCTTTAATTGTGATTTAAATTGTTACAAACGTCACATTCCTAAATTTTTGGAAATAGGATGAATACTTTTGGGGATTCAAGCAAGCCAAACGTCGCGACGATGATATTGCAATTGTAAATGCAGGAATGTTTGTTCGATTTGATTCGGGTACAAATGTCGTAAAGGTTTTGAGATTGGCATTTGGTGGTATGGCTCCTACGACAGTCATGGCACGAACAACATCTGCATCTCTGATAGGCCGACCTTGGAATGAACACATCGTTGAAGAAGCATCTAAAACATTAATTGAAGATTTACCATTACCTCCTGGAGTTCCAGGTGGCATGGTAGAATTCAGACGTTCTCTTACACTAAGGTTAATTTGTTACTAAAAAAGTATAGTAACTATATATATTTAAGGGTAGTTCACTTGAACTCATTTAGTTTCTCTTTTTACAGCTTTTTCTTCAAATACTATTTGATCGTTTCTTCCAAACTTAATGAAAGATTGGGATATGGGGCAACAATTCCCGCTTCCCATAAAAGTGCTACTAAATTGTACCACAGAGAAGCAACCAAAAGTTTCCAACTGTCTCAGGTTGTTCCACCCGACCAACCTGACTATGATTTAGTTGGAAAGCCTATTGCACATGTTTCAGGATTGAAACAAGCGACTGGTGAAGCTGTTTATATTGATGACATGCCCAAATATGAAGGTGAACTTTACTTAGCTTTAGTTCTGAGTTCCCGAGCTCATGCAAAAATTATTTCTATTGATGCGTCCGAAGCGTTGGAGCAAGATGGAGTCGTCGAATTTGTCTCCGCAAAAGTAAACCCTTAATATTAATATCGATATAAAAAACAAACATTTACAATGGATAAAAATGCATTTATAAAGCACATTTTATGTATATCACAATTTTTATGAGTCCACTGTATTTGTAAATTGTAGGATGTTCCCGGAGATCGAAATAAAGTTGGTTGTATAATACACGACGAAGAGGTTTTTGCCACAGACAAAGTCACTTGCATTGGTCAAGTAATTGGAGCCATAGTGGGAACCGATCAAGCCATTGCTCAAAGAGCATCCAAACTTGTCAAGGTGAAGTATGAGGATTTAGATCCACTTATTATCACCATACAAGATGCCATCAAACACAATTCCTTCTACCACGATTGGTGTCGTTCTATTAAAAACGGCGATATGGAAAAAGGCTTTTCCGAAGCTGATCAAATTTTAGAAGGTGAAATGCATCTGGGAGGACAGGAACATTTCTATTTGGAAACTCAAGCTACAATTGCTTTGCCCAAACTGGAAAATGGAGAAATGGAATTGTTTTGCTCGACTCAAAATCCTTCAGAGATTCAACTTTTGGCTGCCCATACATTGGGTGTCCCCCAAAATAGAATTACAGTACGAACTAAAAGAATGGGAGGTGGATTTGGAGGAAAAGAAACAAGAGCTGGGGTTTTGGCATTTCCAGTGGCAATAGCTGCACAAAAGTATGAAAATCACATAAATATTCTATAGTTAATAATGTAAATATTTAGGTACAAACCTACATTAATATTCAAATTAGTATTCATGCTGTTTGCTTCATATTATAGAGTAGGAAAGCCTGTTAGATGCATGTTGGATCGAGATGAAGATATGGCTACGACAGGAACTCGACACCCATTCTATTGCAAATTTAAAGTGGGTTTTAAAACGAATGGACAAGTCACGGCAATGAAAATTGCAATGTACAACAATGCCGGAAATTCGTTGGATTTGTCTTGTTCTGTTATGGAAAGAGCATTATTCAGTGCTGATAACGCCTACAACATTCCTAATGTCGATTTCACTGGCTTTCCATGCAAGACTCATCTTCCATCCAACACAGCTTTCAGAGGATTTGGTGGACCACAAGGAATGATGTTTTGCGAAAACATATTTGATCAAATAGCTGATAAACTAAAAATGGACCCTAATAAAGTTAGTAATTTGTAACTTTTGAAGTAATATAATACAAAATATTTACATATTTTAATTTTAAATCATTTTGTGCATTATTTTGTATAAAACAGCTTCGAGAGATTAACATGTACAAGGAAGGCGAGGAGACCCATTATGGCCAAGTTCTGAAACATTGCACGGTCCGAAGATGCTGGGATGAATGCGTGTCAATGTCTGATTATGATAAAAGGCGAGCTGCAGTTGACGTATTCAATAAAGAAAATCGATGGAAGAAACGTGGTTTGTCAGTGGTGCCAACGAAATTCGGAATTGCTTTCACAGCATTGTTTCTAAATCAGGCAGGAGCTCTGGTGATGGTTTATCGAGATGGTTCGGTTTTACTAAGTCACGGTGGAACGGAAATGGGTCAAGGTCTTCATACAAAAATGATTCAAGTTGCAAGTAGAGTTCTAAAAATATCAGGCGACAAAATTCATATCATGGAAACATCTACAGACAAGGTTCCCAATACTTCACCCACAGCTGCTAGTGCTGGTTCTGATCTTAATGGAATGGCTGTTTTGGTAAATCCTAATATTTTGATCCACCTTATAATATCAACTTTGAATTGCTCATATGTACCATAATCTCATCCAGCATGATCGTAAATTACTGTTAAAAAATAATGACCGTATATTTAAATACAGAACGCTTGTCAAACAATTATGGAGCGTTTGGAACCGATAATAAAAAGTAATCCAAAAGGCAAATGGGAAGATTGGGTCAATACTGCTTACTTTGATCGTGTTAGTTTGTCAGCAACTGGATTTTACAGGTAATCTAATTTAAGCTGTTGGTATATTACAACTGCCTGCATGATACCGAAACATAATTTAAGTTATAAAATAATCCATGTTTGGTTTCAGGACTCCTGATATTGGATTTGACATAAAAACAAAAACGGGAACACCATTTAACTACTTTTGCTTTGGGGCAGCCTGCTCCGAAGTGGAAATCGACTGTTTAACAGGAGATCATGAGGTGAAGCAATTTCTTTTCAGCCATAACTGAAACGCACCTTCATACTACTTTAATTGTTGCTTTTTTATCAGTTTCTAAAATTAATCTGAAAAATAATTTTGCTTGTTATTTTCTCTTCTTCAGGTTTTACGGACAGATATCGTGATGGATGTTGGTGAAAGCATAAACCCAGCAATCGATATTGGTCAAATTGAAGGTGGATACACTCAAGGGTACGGTATGTACACTTTGGAAGAACTAAGATTTTCCCCACAAGGATTCTTATTGACTAAAGGACCAGGAATGTACAAATTGCCTGGATTCGGGGACATCCCAGCCGAATTTAATGTTTCACTTTTGAGAGGAGCTCCAAATCCAAAAGCAGTGTTTTCTTCGAAAGTAAATAATTACAAAAAATCTAATCGACATGGTTATATCTTTAAAGTATGTTTAATCGATTTGTGTATGTTTTCAGGCAGTTGGCGAACCTCCGCTTTTCTTGGCAGCTGCAGTTTTCTATGCAATTAAGGATGCTATCAGATCTGCAAGAAATGATAGTGGAATCTCAGGACCTTTCCGCTTAGATTCGCCAGCTACTGCTGAAAGAATAAGAATGGCATGTGTGGATCAGTTTACTAAAAAGGTATTACAAATAATTTAGTTGGGACAGTTCGTAGGATTAAAAATATTCTTACATGATGTATTTTTACTTACATAGTATTTATATTTGTTATAGTTTCCCCCAGCTGCACCCAATAGTTATAAACCTTGGTCTGTAACTGTTTGAGATTCGCCCGAATTATTGGAAATTACAGATTCATTATTGGTGCTCCATACTGCACACTCAATACGAGATTTGTATGTTGAAATATTTTAACTCAACTTGAGCTTCTTGAAATATGTAATTCGTAATTGTTAGTTTTAAGTTGAGCCTGTCGATATTATTAGTTTTTAAAAAAACCTATGCAACAAAATAAAATGCAATTTATGAACTCTTTATGCTTAGTTCAATCTTTCAGTTTACCTTAATGGAAAGTGCATCAATCTGTTGTACCTATGTAACATGTATTAATACAATTTTCAAAATATATGACTATGGATATGATTAGTCAAACATTCATTTACAAGTACAATCGTTGAGGAGACATACATTTTCAAATCACTAAGTTTGTGTAAAAAACAGAATATTTCCATAAACTTGATGTCTACTGATTATATTCAATCTTCTGGAATTTTTAGTTTTTATACGTGACAGTTGATAATGAATTACTGAAAATTTAATTTCACTCATTAAAACTATCATACATCAACATCATAAATAGACAATTTAAACTGAACTGATATAAATATGTATAATGATTAGGTATACATAATTATTTTTCTTATATTTCTTTATCATATTATAGGTACTAGTAATATAAAATTATTACGTAATAGTAAGTGGTGAACTGAGTATAAGTATATATGCATCAGTAAGTGTATGAAATGACTTATTGCATGGACATTTTGGACCTTGGCACTTTAGTACTTAGAAATGATTGATCTAATTTCAAAGGCAATCTGTGACACCACATGACACCATATATCTCTTAAATCGACACACTAGTCTAGATGTATATGTGATATCAATGAAATATATGACGAACTAGAAAGAAAAGATGCTACATAGTGCTCATATTGTAACATTGTAAGGTGTGGTACGTACAGGACAAGCGCAATTTGTACAAATAATATTATCATGTTATCAGTCATGTCAAATGTCCAAACTGAACATTGTAAACCAATACATGAAACAGACGTAGACGTCTTTTCAACTTATCGAATGTCAAACAATGTGACAGTTCCCTATATCCGTGACCAATAAAATGAGATTGAAATGCGTACCTCTATAATGTCAGCTAAATGAGGAGGCTGATGTGAACCTGTACACAATGAGGTGGACGTGTATTGTATGTATGTGTTTATGGCGTTGCCTGTACAAAAGTAATATCTGTATATTTTTTCTTTTTTAACCAGAACCTCACAACTGAAATTGTCTTAACACTAATTTTGTGTGATCATTTTCAGCTTATTTTTGTGTTACTTATCATTACTTGGTCTGAATTTACCTTCACGTGCATAGGACGACAACTTGATATAAAACTATGCATAACATGATGCATGCAACTTAAATTCCAAAATATCTGCCTACGCTTTATGTATCAATTCATTCATTCATTCTATTGCGTGTAACCGATAATGAAAATGATTGTACTAAATACTACGAAAATGAAATACTTAAAAAGTCAAATGCTTTGTTATTTTCCATTATTATGTCAGTTCTTTATTTTATTTCCTGAACGTGACAAAATAAACCATACACAGTTACATACCTACACTATTAAATACATCATGAATGATTTTCATGTCTCTTTAAAAGTGTAACTCACAGTTTGTATTGTATTCAGAAAAGTATCCAGTCCATTGTAGTGGAATCCAGTTGACTGAATTCAGGATTCAAACATTTCCTATTCGGAGGTGACTTTTTATACTATTTGTTTTACTTTGTAAGTTGCTCGTCGATTGAGTATTGAATTTTAACCACTTTCTTGCAGTTAACAGTAAAAGACTTTAGTAGGTCTATCAATATTATTATTGCGAGAGTTTTTGTATGTATCTGTATTGATATTACCTTATACTACATCATGATATTCAAGCAGACACATAGGTACACTCGCATTAAGCAGAAGCATGATGGCAAAATCAGTTATTGCAAACACAGCATATAATTTTACATTTTCCGACTGACTCTAGTGACTCTATCTATACTTTGACTTTTATTTCACACAAGGTATTTGCATTTGTGGCAATCCTTCAATTGCTGACACTGACAGAAATCGATTTTTTTATTTTAAGTTTAATTTTGATGCAAATAAATGATGACAAGATAGTTCATATTAGTTCAAGAGAAAATTATCGGTCAAAATTAATAAAGTGTAAACTTATTACACCATTTTTGATCGCTGGATCGTTATATATATGCCTTCGTTTTAGCCACCCATTTGTTGTTGTCTTGCAAATGCATTGATTATTTATGCTTAGTACGTAACGCCTATACATACGCGATAAAAAGTTTCAACTTGAGTTCAGCGTGTCCATATGAATTTGCTACATCCAGATTTAATATTTCAGTTCCAATTCCAATACAGTCTGGATTATTAAATTATTATGCAATACAGTCTTTCTTAATTAGGTATACCGAAATATACTGCTCTCACAAATGTATGCAATTTTTTACTGTGTTTGCTATTGATATAGTATGGGTATAAAAATGTATGATTGATAATGTCTACAGCTATATTCAAGTTGTTTTTGAGACGTTATGCAATATTATCTATGTGCAAATTAATCATACCTCGTCTTAATGCTTTGGTATTTAATTATCAGCTTTATCCATGAATTTTGTGATGATGCTGGTACAATAATACTCTTACTTAGGTATTTATTTGGTTGCACAATTCTACTTTGCTTCCGTCTTTGAATGTGCTTTTAAAAGTCTAGACATAATCTTTTCTTTTTGACTTGAGCAGAAAGCAGAGGGACGAAATATGGAAACTGTCGTAATAGTGGGCTCGTAAGTATACTGTACAGGAAATATAATACATTTAAAACATATTATAGGTATGCATGTTTCAAAAAATTTGCAAATAAACTGTTAACCATAAATATTACAGAGGCCTTGTGGGGAAATCATGGGCAATGTTGTTTGCTGCAGAAGGTCATGAAGTTCGACTTTACGACGCTTTTCCTGCGGCATTGGAAGCTGCTCCTAAACAACTGGAAGACACCATGAGGGATTTAAATTCAAAAGGATTTCTAAAAACCGATAAAGTCAGCATGGAAAAACAATTAGAACTCATCAAAAGTAAGATCTTCACACATAGAAAATAATATTTGTACTTATATTTTTAAGCAAATTGTTGATATTTGTTCTTCAATTAACGTTCTAACAGCTTACCCTGATCTAAAGACGGCTTTAGTTGGAGCAACATATATTCAGGAGAATACCCCGGAGACTTTAGAAATAAAAACAGCCGTGCATAAACAATTGGATGAATTACTTACAGAAGTTGGAAACGACAAGGCAGTACTTGGCAGTTCTACTTCTACCTTAAGTCCGTCTATTTTTCAAACCGGTTTGGCATTAACAGAAAGAGCAATTGTAGCTCACCCGGTATGATGTGATAGAAAATACCTACCAGTTTCCAGACACAATTCATAATATTTTACTAACTGCTTTTGAGTACAAAGTCAAAAATGTTTTTATTAATTGAATTTGTACCAGGTTAATCCACCATACTTTGTTGGGCTTGTAGAATTAATTCCAAATCCTAGAACTAAACCTGAAGTGGTTCAATACGTGAGGAACTTGATGAACTCAATTGGGAAAAAACCAGTAGTAATGAATAAAGAACTCCCAGGATTTGCCCTAAACCGAATTCAGTAAATGAAAATTTCAGCTTTACTTAAAATTGATAGTAGTAACAAATGGGAGAAATTCATATCTAAAGGGTATTGGAAATGGAAATATGATGAGAATAGTAATATTCTGAATTATTTCAACTTGTTACTTTCAGATACGCAATTCTTAATGAATGCTGGAATCTGGTTAGTGAAGGTGTTTTGAGTGCTGCTGATGTTGACACAGTCATGAAAGATGGATTGGCACCTAGATACAACTTCTTAGGACCTTTGGAGACAGCTCATCTAAACGCTGAAGGATTCAAAGATTATTGCAAGAGATACGGAAACGGAATTGTCAAAGTCTCCAAATCATTGGGAGAAATTCCAGATTGGACCCCAGAATCCGCTGAAGAAATCGACAGGCAACTTCAGGAAACAGTGCCCAACTCAAAATTACCGGAGCGTCGACAATGGAGAGATACAAAATTAGCCCAATTGGCATCTTTTAAAAAAAATGTAGGACTGTAAATAATATTGTGACGAATTATAAAAGTTGAAATGATCATCGGCTAACACTTAATACTATACTGATGTGATGAAAAATAAAAATACTTTCATGATTGAAATATCTTTATTTGTCATGTGCTCTATGCTTTAGTATCAAGTTAATATATTTAATCATTAATAAACTATTACTACTAAATAGCTATCAAATTAATTTTTATTTTCCTAGTATGTTTCGAAAGCCAAAAGTGAATGTCCTATTTTCATGAAGCACGTAACAACAATCATTGCACACCCACACACCACACCACAAGCGTACTCCTGAGATGTAGATGGAAAGCTGCGCCGCCTGAAAGGAGAGTATGAGATAGGGTTGAATGAGATGTACACAAGTTTCATATAGAAACGCGTTAGATATCGTTCAGGAGACTAACACCAAATGCTCACTAAATCCAGAAGAAACGTGATACAGATATCACAACTGCTGAGATACTACTATGTACTCCAATAAAGTTAGCACACACATAATAGTGAGTGATGATAAAAGTTATTTAGCAAATATTGATATTCTATCTGAAATTATTACAGTATAAAAGTGCGCAAAAATAACATAATTCATAAAAATCCAGGCAGGAAGGATGTAATAATCCAACTAGTCATATAATATGTAAAATAAATATTATATTGATACCTAATCTCAATTCAATTGTTATAGTTATGACATGATAAATGGGAAATATTATTTAATACACACTGGACCTTGACATATTTAAGATTTACCTGTGTATAGTATCTTCGTTTACAAAGGCATATGATTTGAAAAATTACTCGTATAGTACGCGTATAGTGTGCTTATCTTATCATTTGCACATGAATACTTGCTACTCTGTAAAAAGTATAATTAATTAAACATTGAAAATCACTGTAGAGTTTATGTTACATACAAGCCACCTATTATCAACACATTGGCACTCATAAACTTTTCATAAGGTTTGTGCTTCAACATAAATATAATCGTAATAATGTTATAACATTTTTGTAGAAGGTACTACTACAGTAAGTAAACAGTTTCCATATAGTTTGACATTGAAATGGACCATCAATCAAAAGTGCACTAATAAAAGCCTGTATTAAACGCGAGTATTGTAATAAATCATAATCACATTAAACTTTGAGTTTATATAAGTCATCAAAGTCACGTTTATGTATAGTGGCATTGGTATTATTATTTATCTTGTTAGTTGTGATCCCCTAGTAAGAAAAGTTACTTTCTTTAATTGGTCGTTTAGAAATGTATAATGACTTGAAAAGAATGCACAAAGGAATGCTGTTGCTGTAGAACGGGCTTTTGAGTTTTCCAAGACAAGAAAAATGTAAAGGCTAAGCAGAGCAAAGGCATGACTTGGACACGAGCACACTGTCAGTGTCAGATCAAATAAAAAAGGAGATCAGATCGGTCTCACAGTGTTCTTGTAGATGTGTATTACAATAACTGCCTATCTGTTGTTTAGTCGCGATTGGTATTATTAAGTTTATATGCTACGAGTATATTATTATAGGTATCAAGAATAATGCGGTTATTGGCTGTAAGTAGTTACCTTTCCTGTCTTTTGTATCCATTGTGCATAGAGAAAAATATATGAGATTGCCTTATTAGACTAATGCTCTGCATATTTCTGTTGTAATAGCAATACTTATACCTGCGGTACTGCTTTCAAGAGCCAAGAAACGTAAAGAATTTTTAAATTGGGTTTAACAATATTCAAAGTGTTATTACACATGCATGGAGTAACTAAACCTCACCATTTTCTAATCAAGCTAAATAAGCATGAAATTTACTGTTTTACTGTCACTTTTTCTTCATATTTTGTGGTAATTTTTCAGTCAAGAAATATATCATTATACTAAATGCTAATATTTGATATTAAGCATGTTAGCATTACAGTACCTACAGTACCTATGACATTCGCTGTGCTCATATGCACTTCTAACCCAATCTATATCATACTTTATAAATATGGTTTTATGTGTAGACTGCAAAGGCAACTACTGATATTAAGGTTTATACGTGATATAATACAGTGAGTATGTAATTATAATGAAATGAGTAATGGTATGGAAGAAAGAAATTCTTTCTATAATGCATAAGCTACAAGAACTGAGTCTTAGAAAAAGGGCAACAATTTATCCAGCATTTTTTTATTTCGTATCCTGAGATCCTAATCCTTTGACCAACTGTCCCATAGACAACACAACATTCTATTGGAGAAGATCTCATGCTTTCAGTTCCGTTTCTCCAAGACTTACACAAGGTACATGAGAACTGAGAACAGAATCAAAGATTAGTGTTTGTTGGATTGTTAATGGTAGGGTGAAATTCATTCAAGTTATTTTATATTGTCGTAAGAGGCTTAAATTCCAAAAAGCCATTTTCAGGCTTAATCTCATGTAATAACATGAGCATAGGTACACCATTACGTATTTTATATCCATGATGTAGAAAAAAAATATCGAATTATTACTAGAGAAAGAAGTTGCCTTTAAGCAAGATAAATTTGAAGATAAATTTTGTAAGTTTAATAAGTTGACAACGAATAAACAAGGTTTTAGAATCTATTCTTGTATTTGCTGTAGAATATGAACTGTTTCTTTTTCCTCAAACGGAGTACAATATGCATCTACAGAACACTTTAATGATAAAGTAAATATGATTGCATATGCCAAAATTGTATTACTCTAGTATTACACAATTAAGTAAGTTTATATACCTATCTCATTATCTCAATCTGAAATACTGTATATTGTAAAAGATATTGTTGTATGTAAAATTCATTTATAAACTGTAGTTGGAAATATTTTGTGGCAAAATGTAACTCTGCTTCACAAAAAGCTTTGTGAAGTGCTTTGTGTGTGTAGCTAAATAAGCATTGCGTTGAAAGTTCAGAAACACATAAATACCTTTTTTCCGTATGATAGAATAAGCCTTAAGCCCCAATAATAATGTGTCTCAAGAGAAGTACGTATAGAATAGTAACTATACACCTTTTCCGGTTTCGGATCGTGTCTGACCACTATGAGAAGAGATAATGTACTGTTGTGGTGTGGGAATGGCAATAATGAATTAGAAGTCACAATATAGCGAACTCACATATAGTGATATTTATTTAATCCCATATTTCTTAAAGATTTTAGATACGTAGAACCATTTCCGTTCATTCGTACAAAAAAGAAACGTCAAAACGTTCATTGCCTCAGTAAAATATTGGTGTACATTTATTGTGATTGTGCTTCAGAAAAGAAAAAAATCATAGAAAATAGGTGAAGGGTACTAATACAAAATCGAACGGATTATTACCAAAAGTATGTCGTTTACTTGTGTAGCTGTAGCTTACATGACAATAAAATATTGCGGTAATGGTAATGTTCTAGATTTTTACTGTAGGTACCTGAGCCTGTTATATTAAACTATTTCAGTATAGCATAGTATGGATTTCAACTTGGATTTGGTATAGTAAAAAGTATTAACATTACCATTCATGCAACACAAACACAACATTCATTACATAAGACCAGCTCTATTCTCGTACACCATCTTAGTTTCGATACCAGAAATTGCAACTAAAATAGAAATAAAGATAAAGTAATTAGGTATATACAACTAAATCATGTATACTCTAATACATTCACTCAACTCACCAACAGTTTCTCGTTAAACTAGTATACTACATACTACATACAATTCCACTGTTACACAAATCATAATTTCTTACACCGTATGCCAAAATAAGTGCCTATTAAATACATCTTTTAAAACGAAATCTGCAAGTGACAGATTTATATACGCAGATATGTAGGTACCTACTTAATTATGACATTTATTTTTCTGAAATAGGTACTCATTTCACAAGGACAAGTATTCGAAATAACATTTTAAATTATACATGTCATGAGCGTTTATAAGAAAGTTTTACTACTGTGTATCGTATGCTGATTATGTCCACCTTAATTTGTATATCAGCTACTGACTAAAAATGCAGATAACAAACAGTTTGCAAAAGTCAAGTTACTTATTAGTAGCGTGTCATCTGACGTACTTATTTAATAGTCTCCGACTCGTTGTCGCAATAAATTTTGTACAATTACAATTTTTACGTGCACATCAGTAAGCAATAAGCATGCAATAGTAATAATAATTTACATACGCAGATAACAAAGTTATCTACTTATGACAGAATTATTTATTACGTAAATGTGAAATTCGATATACGCACAATCAGTCAGTAAGAAAATGTGCTGCACTTGACAAAGTGCACAAGCTAAAGTATAATAGTAATGTTAGTATAATAATATTCTCACTGAATTTAAATAAGAAAGTATATGTTTATGAGTTCCATCTTTGACTGCATGTGCATGAGTATAAACTACATGGAAGTTGAATAGACGTTGAGTGTAGGAAAAGGAAAAGAAGAAGGCATCGTCACGCAATCATTTTTTAGATGAGTGGCCCTACCTGAGCCACGCGTTGTCAAGTCAAAATATCAAATATCTACAGGGGATACCTTGGCTCATCAGCTTTTTCTTTTCTTCCTCTCATCATCAATTCATGAATCCGCTCAATCACTCCTCACTCTGGAGAGTCCAGTCTTATACAAGACTATAGTCCAGCAGTCCAAAAACCTTCGCCACACACAAAATATTATACACAAACACCACACCACTGCTGCCAAAAGCAATTTCCTACTTCAGGGTGAGTAAAAACTTTGGTATAGAAATTGTCAGATTGTTGATACGACACAAGCGACTTGCATTTACAAATGAGCTGTAGAACACATACATATAAAAGACAGTGTGTGGCTAATGGAAATGTGCAAAGAAATATGTAGAACTCCCTGTAGCTTATAGTCAGAAACTATTTGAATTGTAATCAAATACATGCAAATAAGAATTCATCCCATACATATTTATTTATTAGCTGCAGAGTGGAGTTTCTAATGCCAGTGGACATTAGATGAGTAGATTCTATTTATTTTACAAGTGTATTGCTTACATGAGCAATACAAAAGTATAGTACGCATGCATACTAGTAGTATAAGTTTAACCACCAACACTCAGTCAGTAGTAGTATTGTCTACTGACAATTGCAATGAGGTATCTCTATCACAGATAAATGGTAACTCTATGCACAGAGCCAGGTATGTACGATATTATTATGCAGGTTGAATGTAAAGTGTATATGTACTACTAGATTCATTTGATTGTAGGTATAAATACTATAAAGTATCCTGCGTGGTGTAAGTAGTCAAATTGTGTTGTATTTCGTTATTTTTGTATGCAAGGTCCACATCGTAGCGCACATCAAGTCACACACTGACACAAACAAAGCCAAGCCAGTTCGATTCTGCATTGAAATTCCTAGTCACGTCACATAACAAAGAATAAAGTACAATAATGATATTGGTTGGATACAGTCTCAAAATTGATCTCAGGTGTTTGTTTTCATGTTTGCTTTAACTTTATGTTCTTGGTACTACGCAGGTAACAAGACGGCATGCTCGCTTGTTGTGTGAAGTCTATCTTTGTTTATATACACAAGTCAGTAACTCTACACGCACTGCAAAGGTGTAGCGTATGATGTAGACGAGAGACGATGGAAAACACAGATTGAATTTCGAGACTTGTTCTGTAACGTGGATCAATAATGTAATAGTCACTCATAATTCTCATTGTTTTGTTACTGTCTCCGACGTTCATTCATACACAATGCCTCCAGAAAATTATTACTATGCATTACATGTGATAGTATTTAGAATTCATAACATGTCATAACTTATCCCTCTTGTTTATATTAATCGTATAGTAATCTGCTATACTCCCCATGTCCCCACATGATTTAAGCTATTATGCTTGGTCCTCGTTCCAGTCGCAAGTATTAGATACTTTAACTCATCCAAGTTACTACCTAGGTATATGAATACTATGCACAACTCATTTTATTGATACAAAACATAAATATCAGAACAATATTTTGCATAGAAAATTCATTGCAGTTGGTTTAAAAAATGTAGATTTACTACTGATATCTATTTTACATTGTTTTTCTTCATGCTGCAAAACATTCTATGTCTTTCTGACAACTTAATAGAATACCAAGGACCTGTAAATAACGATTGATGAATTAATCATAGATTGCAATAATTTTTTGATTACTGCTGGACCCATTCTATGCATGTTTTTAGTAATGGCTTAATATTGTAATGCTTTCTTTAGAGACAGTGTGTCGTCAATGTACCAGTAAACAGTAAGATACTTATCATAGGCATGATGATACTACTCTTAATTTTAATGTACAAGGAAATGTAAATAGCTGAAGTTACTGCAACTGAAATAATGCAAAAATAATGAAAGTAATTAAATAACAAGGCAAGAAAGGCTGTGAATGCAGCAAAGGTTAACCTGCAAATCTGTGGCAATAGATTTAGATAGGCACCATAAAATAATCTGCCTGTCCCTAACTGTTTGCCACAAAAGTTCAAGTTTTAGTTTAACCTATCTACAGATAGTATGCAATGCACCGTGTTTGCGTTCTATAAGGTAGTTTCGTAATTAGCAACTTTCATAGTAGGTCTGTTACGGCCATTACCACAAGATAATTACAATAATCTGCCTCCTATGCATAACTCACATAGAATAGAAGAATGAGAATCCTGTAAATCCTACGCATAAAAAATGATAGTATTTACCGTTTATCAACGAATAATGGAATTGTTGTTACTCGAATAGGATTCGCATTTATTTTACAGTTATGACTAAAATTAAAATTCTATTACATTGTAAATGTAAACCATTGCAGTTTTTGGTAGCACTAAAAGAATTATTGAACTTTGGAATCACATTATGTTTAAAATAGTAAAATTATATCGATTAAATGTTTTGTACTATAGTATTAAAATTACATGTAGAAAGTGACTTAAAATTTGTATCATACAAATCTCGTGGATCAGGAATGACGATTCTTGCATTTCACATTTATTGGATCATCACAGACTTTTGCTCTCGGATTGTAGAGGAGATTACCCGGACATGGCATTTGTACAGGTCTTCCCCACGAACAGACATAGTACATAGCACAATCTTCCGGGTCTTGTTTCAAAATTAAGCTAGACGATGGGGGACAGGAAATTTCTTCATGAATTGCCTCTTTTTCGGGTTCTAGATGGTTTTCTACTGCTGCTGGAACGGTTTCCGGCAGATTAGCTTCTACTTCGCATATTGGCATCAGTAGAATTAGTAAAGCAAAGAATAAAAATGCTGCCAATTGTGCGGTTAGAAATAGTGTAATTTTTTTCATGATGAAGGATTTTAAATTTTCTCCCTGCACCCTGTGAATTAAAAACATAGTCATTCGTCTGTAATCGCAGCACAAAACTGTAAAAAGCAGGAACTTAATTTCTACTCAAAATAAATTAGTTCTTTCTTGGAAAAATAGATTTAATGAAAACGAGTAGTAAAACAACTTTTACTGCAAGATTACGCAAATATATTTTTAAATTGCCAAGTGGAAGTTCTAAAGAAACATTACCGGTTTCTTAACAGTATGGTAATACTGTATTGTCGTAATACAAAACTTGAGTGAGTGTATGGTTTGTAAGCGAGTTAATGTAAATTTCAACTCAATTGTCTATTGGACTGTGCAATCATTTCTTACATAAACAGGGAAGATGAGCTTACCTGTTTGTATACAGCTTTTCAGGTTTCGGTAGTGGAAATCAAATACTTTAAAATAAATCTCAAATTTCCTTGTTTGACTCTGAACAAGTTATCTAGTACTTGGATTCAAGTGGAAGTCTGTAGAAAAGAGGTTTCTTCTGTCATTCAGCTTATCCCCACTTCTAGTATTCTTTGAGACTAACCACTTTGAACTGAAGCTTTTGCTATCGAATTTCAATTTGAAGAGACATAGCCTAGGAGCAAAAAAGAGAAATGACAGGGTTCAACAGGGCCAGTCCGACAAATGAACATGTCATTCGTAAAGTCAACAGCAACTTAGTCTGACTAGAACAGCTTCAAATTTTGACTTGCTCATTTGACTTCTTGTTTAATTTAAATAACAAATCACAAGGAAAGGAAATGCATATCTTGCCTATAGTCAAATTAATGTTCTTTCCTACGTCTTGTCGACTTCTATTAGGCTTTAGTCAAAATTTGCTACTTAACAGTAGGAGCAAACCTCAAATTCTATAGCATGTTAATGCACTGCATATTATGTTCCATACATGTATTGTTCATTTGCTACGATGATGATGGTGGCATGCAGATAGAAAAGGTAACTTATTCATTAGGTAAATAACTTTAAGCTTGGACTTAAGAAATAAGCAAGGTCAAGCAAGTCAAGCTGGGCCTCGGTTCAATTTGCCCGAAAATTTACAAGCAAACAGCCTTAGATATGTAAAGGGCAGTTGTTCCGTTGATGTCACTGAATGCTTGATCTCGAGAGGTCGAACATGGTAACGGAAACTTTTTTGACACTCTACTGTGATTTGTTCTATGATGCTGCCAAATTTCAGACAAAATAAGCAAAATTTACTCGCCTGAATCCAGTCTTACTTTAATGACCTCCACGACTCAAATTGCCTGGTAACTTTTTTTGGTGCCCTACTCAAACTGGATCCTTATTTCGAAGGCTACCTGCTTACAAGTTTGGGGCAATACTCATTGTGCATGTGCACTTTACATAGTAGTTATATATGTGTACCTGTATACTTACACATATATACAAATAATAATACATGTAGAAAACTTTATGCAAGTAACCTATTCAGAAGACAATGATATTTAGGTTTTACATACTTATAAAAATGAAGAAGAAAGTACTGTAGTATAATAACAGTCAAAGACATTATATTTGGTCGTTGATGCGTACACATTTTATGATGACGATTCCGTGGTGTGGACACTGAGAAACGAGGATGAACCTACAGATTGGAATGGAACAGCTCTGAAGAAGCAGTAGCAGTATTTGATTACATAATGTAGTATGTAACTGATTTAATTTGAGTGTCTTGTGGTTAGTTTGCTTTTATTCTTTTACCTCATATGGTTTATTTAGGAGTGGCCTTGCTTGGAATGAAAATAGAAAAGCAAACAAAGAAAGTTTAATCTATTCCTAATCCACTTGAGAGAATGACAAGAAACGCACAAGACAGACTGTTCGTATGACTCATGTGTACAGTAGATAAACTTCTTTGTGTTAAAAGCAGCCCATTATCATGCGTGGTTATTTATACGAGAGACAGCATGACACTTTTTACTAGTTGGTTTTACGGTGTGACTAAAAGTGTGACTTTTCCTGTACAAAGATATATTCAATGTCCCACAGCGACATGACAATCACAGTGACATGAAAACTACTCCAAACTTTAAACCAGGTGTGTTAGTACGCTGACTCGCATTTTCAGGGGAGAGAGTTACTTGTATTTCTAAGGTCTGTGGCAAAGCAGTATATATATAGCGTCTCTGTTCATTCTAGTTAACATTTGGTTGATTGCGACTGTAAACGAAGATTGGAATTTATGACAATACAAAACTGCAGGTAGCCAATATTTTTATATTGCTGAAAGAAGATGACCTACACCATTTGAAATACAATAGTGAACATGTGCAGCCTTTCTTCCATGCTTCTTTGCAATGTATTCTTGCTGTTGTATCTTTTGTGTCTTTGTGAAATTGAAGGTAATTGACTGCAAATTGTTAACACTCTACGTACATGAAAACTATATATAGTCACTAATACGTTGTATTTTCACCGTGGTTTCCAAAACTTAAATATTAAATACATTTTCCGTTGAAATGATTTATACAAATATTATGAGCTTTATATTTTATTGTCTCTTGCAAATGTGAATGGTTATACAGCGGTTTTTATATTTGAAGAAGCTTAAGTACAGACTTATATTATACAATTGAAGGCGTTAGTGCTAGAACTGCATATTTGGTAACCATGTTAAATTAAAATGGATACAATTTAATTTTAATTC
>JAQFYB010001713.1:0-30124 GCA_034694085.1 Pogonognathellus longicornis
ACAGGGCTATCTAAGGAATAAGTCCAGCCCATGTATAAGCTCCACAGCAGTGTAGACTGATCACGCGGTACATAAATGTACCCTCAATTTTAACTTGGTAAAGTCTCCATCATAACATAAAATATGTATTTTGGTTATTCTCAGCCCACACCAGCCAAATCTCATTACTTATTCAATCTGCGTGACATGAGTCGTTTAATTCAGGTATGTTATTCTTAACCTTCAAATCTGTTAAGAAATCTATTTAAAAATAATTTTGTTTTGTTTTACCTATTTTTTTCACTATGAATCTATAATTGTAAAAAATTAGGGAGTTCTTTTGTCGATGCCGGAGACAATTTTGGATGTGCCTTCCCTCAAGCGACTGTGGGTGCATGAGGTTCTGCGTGTTTACTATGATAGGTTGATTGACGAAGGGGACAGAAATTGGCTGTATGAAAGCTTACAGGAAGTTACCACGGCTAGGCTCGAAGAGGATTTCCATGAGCTTCTGATACGACTAGATACGGATGGAGATGGAGTGGTACAAGGCTTTACTACCTTATTACTGTGTTATAGTAATAAAATATTTTTAATCGTATGGTTTTTATATGAATTTTGTGTAATAAGGTGTCAGAAAACGAGCTCAGAAGTTTTGTGTACTGTGATTTTTCGGATCCTAAAGCAGATCAAAGATATTACAATGAAGTTAACAATTTGGACGAACTGAGAACTATTGTGGAAGGGTTTTTGGATGAATTCAATGGAATGAGCAAGAAGCAAATGAAACTTGTCCTCTTTAGGTAGATTTTCAATGTATGAATATATGTAAAGTTATATAAAGAAATGTATAACAATTTTTAATTTTAGATTTGCAATTGAGCATTTGACTCGAATTTGTCGTATCCTTAAACAACCAAAGGGGCATGCTTTGTTGGTTGGGGTTGGAGGATCGGGTCGGCAGTCTCTAACTCGATTATGTAAAAAAAATTATAATATGGAAAATTATGAATCCTCCTTATACAATCATGTTAATGCATTTCTGTTTTTTATTTATTTTCTATTTGGTTTTCTGATTGTTAGCGACACACATAATGGAGAATGAAATGTTCCAAGTGGAAATTCATAAAAGTTATGGGCTTAACGAATGGCATGAAGATTTGAAAACATTTTTGAAAAAATCGACTTTCACAGAGGGTCACGGAGTGTTCTTATTTTCTGATACACAGGTCACTTAATTTCTAAAACTAATATTAGAAAACTATTATAGAAAACATTTTTAATTGTTTGTGTAAACTTTCAGATTAAAGAAGAAGCCTTTTTAGAGGATGTTAACAACTTGTTGAATTCAGGGGAAGTACCCAATCTGTTTCCAAATGACGAAAAAGCAGAAATATGTGAAAAAATGAGAGTGATTGATCGTCAAAAGGACAGATCGTTGCAAACGGATGGAAGTCCAGTTGCCCTTTTTAATCTTTTCGTTGAAAGATGTAAGCAACAACTCCATATTGTCCTCGGAATGAGTCCTATTGGTGACAGTTTCAGAAGTCGTTTGAGAAAGTTCCCATCTCTCGTCAACTGTTGCACAATCGATTGGTTTGAGGTTTGTATTTATTCCAATTAAATATAAACATCCAAATATAAAAAATAATGTTTTACTTTATGTTGTAAATACTTAGAATTGGCCGGAGGATGCTCTCATTGCAGTTGCGACTAGATTTTTAGCAGAAGTGGAATTGTCAGAAGAGGAAAGAGAAGGATGTACTTATATGTGTCGCTACTTTCACCAATCGACAGAAAGACTTTCCCTTCAATTCAGACTTGAATTAGAGAGATATAATTATGTGACTCCAACATCCTATTTGGAAATGATTTCTACATTTAAAACTTTATTAGAATCAAAACGAAAGTAATAATTTTTATGATCTAAGATTAAAACAAGCAATAAATACTAAATCAATCATGAATGATCAATGTATATTATATGATTTTTGTATTTTTAGAAATATACTTGGTTCAAAATCTCGCTATGAGGTCGGTCTAGAGAAGCTAGAGCATGCCGCGTCTCAAGTCAGTGTAATGCAAGAACAGCTTACTAAATTGCAGCCGGACCTAATAGAAGCATCTAAGCAAGTGGAAGAAATTGTAATAAAAGTTGAGAAAGAGTCTTTGGATGTTGCGGAAGTAGAAAAAAATGTTCTTGTGGATGAAGCTGTTGCAAACGAGCAAGCTAGTGCTGCTATGGCTATCAAAACTGAGTGCGATGCAGATTTAGCCGAAGCAATGCCATTGTTGAATGGAGCTCTTGAAGCATTGAACACGCTCACCACTGCTGATATTGCTGTCGTCAAAACCATGAAAAATCCCCCGAATGCTGTCAGGCTTGTGATGGAAGCTGTTTGCATTTTAAAGGTAATTTTTGGAAAGAGAATAAATGCATTTTTACAAAAATATCCATATATTCAATAATTTAACTTAAATCGAATCGGGTATTTGTATATAGGGAGTAAAACCAGACAGCGTAACTGAAGCAGGCACGGGTAAAAAAATGGACGACTATTGGGGACCTTCAAAGCGAGTTTTGGGAGATATGAAGTTTTTAGATAACTTGTTAACTTTTGATAAAGACAATATTCCACTTGCAAATATTACAAAGATTCGACAAAAATTTCTCAATAATCCTGAGTTTGATCCAGACAAAATAAAATCGGCTTCTACCGCTTGTGAAGGTACGATAAATAACCAAAAATGTTTTAATTCTCAGGTAGTTTTTGATCAAGCAATTTCATGGTTCGTTATGTGTATGTGTCAATGATGTTTTTATTAGGGTTGAGCAAATGGGTTTTGGCTATCGAAAAATACGACATTGTTGCTCGCGTGGTTGCACCGAAGAAGGAAGCACTTAATAAAGCTCAGGCTAGTTTTGAAAAAGCAAGTGCTGCTCTGGAATTGAAGAGGGCTCAATTGGCTACAGTTCAGGCCAAACTTGCAATTCTTCAAGAGACGATGTCACAGACAAAAGCCAGGAAAGCCAAACTTGAGGCTGATGTTCTTATGTGTTCCAAGAAACTGGAACGTGCTGAACAAATTATTGGAGGTTTAGGTGGCGAAAAGGGACGCTGGAAACAAATTGCTCTGGATTTAGGAGTGGCTTATCCATTCTTAACAGGTACAACCGTTTTGTTGGACTATTCATTATTCAGTGTCGTTTGAGTAACTAATTGTACGTAAAAATGGATTACAAAACTTAAAACAAAAGTGCTAATTTTCAGGTGATGTTTTAATCTCTTCTGGTGTGATTGCATATCTTGGAGCTTTCACTTCAAGATACAGAGAAACGCAGTTAAAAGAGTGGTACGATAAAGTCGTAGGATTAAACATTCCAACTTCAAAAGACTACAATTTTAATACAACATTAGGAGATCCTATTGCAATTCGTGCTTGGAATATTGCTGGACTTCCTTCGGACTCGTTCTCGATTGACAATGGCATCATTGTTAGTAATGCCAGACGTTGGCCATTAATAATTGATCCGCAAGGTCAAGCGTCTAAGTGGATTAAACATATGGAGAAAAAGAGGAATTTGACAATTGTTAAGCTGTCTGACTCAGATTTCGTAAGAAGGCTCGAAACTTCAATTACATTCGGAACTCCGGTAATTGGGCTTAATAATTAATAAAAGTTTCACCATCTTAAAGATATATTCTCGTTGTAATAACTTGTACAAAATATCTTTTATAGTTTTTGATTGAAAACGTGCAAGAAGAGTTGGATCCTGTTTTGGAGCCCATATTATTAAAGCAAACTTTCAAACAGAGTGGGTCCTTGTGTATTAAACTTGGAGATTCTGTTCTTGAATATAATCCTGAGTTTAGGTAATATGAAATTATTCATGTCAATTAAATGAGAAAAGAAATAATCATTCTTTATTTGTGCAGACTGTATATAACAACCAAGCTAAGAAATCCGCATTACATGCCTGAAGTTGCAGTAAAAGTCACATTGCTCAATTTTATGATTACACCATTGGGTCTTCAAGATCAGCTATTAGGAATCGTTGTTGCAAGAGAAAATCCTGATTTGGAAGAAGAAAGGAATCAGTTAATTGTTCAAAGCGCTGATAATAAACGGTATGTGATTTTCATTCGACTAAATTCCTCTTTGGTAAAAACCTTCAATTAGATTGCGATTATTCTTAAATGAGAAAAAAAAAATTGTGAAGGCAATTGAAAGAAATTGAAGACAAAATTCTTGAAGTCTTATCATCTTCTAAGGGAAATATTCTGGAAGATGAAACGGCAGTTAATGCTCTAAGCTCGTCAAAAACGTTGGCAAACGAAATTGGCATTAAACAAGCAGGAGCTGAAGAAACTGAAAAGAAGATAAACGAAAAGCGTTTAGAGTACACTTCCATTGCGGAATATTCTTCGATTTTATTTTTCTGTATTGCGGATCTTGCGGGAATAGACCCCATGTATCAGTACTCTCTTTCATGGTTTGTCAATTTGTATGTGAACAGCATTGACTTGGCAGAACGGTCAGAATCCCTTCCGGAACGTTTAGATAATTTGAAGAAGCATTTCACATATTCATTATATGTGAACATATGTCGAAGTCTTTTTGAGAAGGTTCGTTTGTTTGTATCTCGTTCTTGATCTGTGTGATTGGTTGTTGTAAAATGAAGTGTTTTATATTGCATTTTATTTTAATGTTTTCAGGATAAGCTACTCTTCAGTTTCATACTCTGCGTTAATTTAATGCAAGCAGAGGGAAAGATTGACCCTGCAGAATGGATGTTTCTATTAACTGGTGGTGTAGGCTTAGATAATCCAATTCCTAATCCTACATCATGGCTTCCCGGTAAATCCTGGGATGAACTTTGTCGGTTAGATGAATTGCCAAATTTCAACGGAATCGCTAAATCGTTAGGGGACGATCAGAGCAAATGGAAGTTTATTTATGATAGCTCAGTGCCACATAAAGAGGAACTGCCTTCTACTTGGAAAGATAAATTAACGAGTTTTCAAAAGTTGAGTGTACTAAGATGTTTGAGACCAGACAAAGCTGTTCCAGGAATTCAAAATTTTGTTTCAGGTGTATTTCTTGTTAAAACTCTGCTATGATATTAAACAAACAAGTTCAATTTTCATATTGTATTTAGGAAGCCTTGGACAAAAGTTTATTGAACCTCCTCCATTTGATCTCTCGAAATCTTACTTGGATTCTCAGTGCTACATCCCTCTGATTTTTGTGCTAACCCCTGGGGCAGATCCAACAGCAGTTCTTCTTAAGTTTGCAGAAGATATGGGATTCGGAGGTTATAAACTACAATCCTTGTCCCTTGGTCAAGGGCAGGGTCCGTTTGCAATGAAAATGATTAACGAGGCTGTGAGAAGTGGATCTTGGGTTGTACTTCAAAATTGTCACTTGGCCAAAAGCTTCATGCCTAGTTTAGAAAAGGTTTGTTGCTTCAAAGATGAATTTATGTGTACGTGTGCATTTTAATTGTTAAAGTACTTTCTGCTAATTAATAATATTATTTTTAGCTTTGTGAAGAACTGTCTCCAGAAACTACCCATCCTGATTTCCGAATGTGGCTCACATCTTATCCATCTGAAGACTTTCCCGTTTCTGTTTTAGAAACTGGAATCAAAATGACTAATGAACCTCCCAAGGGACTGAGAGCAAACATTTTACGCTCATACTTGAGTGACCCTGTCAAGTAACTCCAACATTTGCATCATATAACAGTAAAATAAATATGTATACTAAAATAAATACTATTTTAGTGACCCGGATTTCTTCGAAGGATGTAAACAACCAGAACCCTTCAAGAAATTAGTGTTTGGTTTGTGTTTCTTCCATGCATTGATTCAAGAACGTCGCAAGTTTGGACCTATCGGTTATTCAAAATTACCAAATAAAATTTATCTGTATCAATAGTAAAAATTAAAGTTGATTTAATTTCTCGTTAAGGTTGGAACATTCCCTATGAGTTTAATGAAACGGATCTGCGTATCAGTGCAATGCAGTTGAGAATGTTCATGGATGATTATGAAGTAACTAAAATAATGTTTTGAAGAAGCTTTCATATTATATAAACAACGTTTGCTACATAGGTTTTGAAAATCAAACGACTATTTTTTGTGCAATTAGGATATACAGTTCGATGCTATAAGATATTTGACAGGAGAGTGCAATTATGGAGGTCGTGTCACAGATGATTGGGATCGTCGTACATTGACCACAATCTTGAAAAAGTTTTATAGTGAAGATTTAGTTAGTCAGGATAAGTATTCTTTAGATACTTCAGGTAAGAAATTATATTTAATCCCATAAAATAAACAGTAAACCCTGCTATGAAGAATGCGGTAAAAAATAGATGAAAAAATGATATTTTGTGCAGGAATTTACTTCGTACCACCCTATGGGGAGCATGAAGAATACGTTACCTATGCACAGTCATTACCGTTGCTTCCGACTCCCGAGATTTTTGGAATGAATGACAATGCAGATATTACGAAGGAGGAAAATGAGACATTCTTGATATTCACAAGTATCCTTCTAACTCAGGTACCTTCTTAGTGCATAGTAAATTGATAATAATAATATGACATGATTAGTTGTGTGATTGTGAGTATAAGAATATGTTTGTTTCCAAAAACAGAGCAAAATATCTTCTGGTGGAGCAGGAAAGTCTGCGGATCAGTTGGTTACTGAAGTGGCTGCAGATATTTTAAGCAAATTACCTAATGATTTTGATGTTGACGGAGCTCTGAAAAAATATCCTACGTTGTATAATCAGTCAATGAATACTGTTTTGGTTCAAGAAATGGGACGTTTTAATATTCTTTTGTCAACCATTCGAGCCAGTCTTATAAATGTACAGAAAGCAATTCGAGGGTTGGTAGTCATGTCATACGAGCTGGAACAGGTTGTGAAAAGTATCCTGACGTCTAAAATTCCTGCTTTGTGGATGAAGAAATCATACCCATCGCTCAAACCCTTGGGAAGTTATGTGAACGACTTTCTAGCTAGGTTGCAATTTCTTCAGGTATTATAAGAATTCAAAAAAAGATTTAATATTATTTCTCACTTTTTAGGGATCATATTGCATATTGTGACGTTACTTGACACAGCAAAATGATTATTTTAATTTTGAATGAAAATCTGAGTTTAAATGAATTTAGGACTGGTATCAGAACGGCCCTCCTGCTACATTTTGGTTGTCAGGCTTCTTTTTTACTCAGGCTTTTCTTACCGGTATGTATTGTATCTATAATTAGCCAAATAGAAAATACATTCAGAATGTGTAATAGTAGTAATTGAATTGTTGGAATTTATTTCAAAGGTGCGCAGCAAAACTATGCCAGAAAGTATACAATTCCAATTGATTTGCTGGATTTTGACTTTACGGTACTTATGTGAAGATATTATTATTTTGTTTCAATTATTTTGATTCTTTGACTCAATAATTTTATTTTTATATGATTCCATAGGTCCTCCCTGATAGAGAATATGAAGAGCCACCTGAAGACGGTGTTTTTGTAAACGGCATGTTTGTGGACGGTGCAAGATGGGACAGAAGAATTGGAGAATTGAACGAATCATTACCTAAAATTCTATATGACCCCCTTCCTGTGGTAAGGGACACATTTAATTTTCATAGCCATTTATCATACCTGCAAATAATGTAGTATAAAAATTAATAAACTGTTATAATTTTAGATGCATGTAAGACCCGTGATAAAGTCGGAACTTACGCACAAACCATGTTACGTATGCCCCGTTTATAAGACTTCGGAGAGACGTGGCACACTATCTACCACTGGACACTCCACTAATTTTGTCGTAAAAGTGACTCTTGCTACACAGAAACCTCAAGAACATTGGATTATGAGGGGAGTTGCACTTTTGTGTCAATTAAGCTCATAACTTTTTCACCTACATAACCTACTTAAGTAATTAATACCAACCAAACTAATATTTTAACTGTCTGGCCTTTACATAATAATAATGTTACATACGTACATTCATACATTTTATATCTCGATAATAATGTTACAATACTTAATAATTAGCACTAGCGTAACTATTATGTCATTCTAAAACTGTACATTGTCCAAAAACATGGAATGCATCATTAAAGTGTCAAAAATATTGCTGTTTCCTTTTTTACTTGAAAAATTGAAATTTCGGTATCATAACTTTAAGCCAGTGTAAAAATCTACTGACAATTGCAATTTGTCCAGAAGTATTGTATGCATCACTAAAGTGTCAAAAATATTGCTTTTGTTTCGTTTTTTACTCAAAATATTGACATTTGCGTAGCAATTTCTAATCTTTTTTGCATTTTTTTCGGTCAAGTTTGAAAATGGTTTGGCGCGATTTTGTCTAAGCGGGATATTGACCTTACAGCTCAAAACCCAACAGACTTTTGTCTTGGCGATTGCGTGTTGCGTATGGACGGGTAAAGTAGAAGGTGATCCACAAAACGCTTTCCTTTTGGTGGGCTCAGCTTTATGTGGAAACTACACTGCTGTAGTGCTGTGCCGTGTGTTGTTGTTGGCTGTTTACATAACTCCACTTTACACAATTCATTCTTTCGGATCTGAAGAAGCGAGGGAGTTGAGCAAAAATCACTTTTTGTATTTGTTCTCTTGTCTCTTCTCTCTATAACATCACAAACTTTACGAATATTTCGCCAAAAAATTAATTAAATTTTATATAATAATTCGGATATAAGTTTTAAACCGGGATCAAGTTTTTTGGGACCTTTGATGTTTGACGATCACATTACTCTTCCCGAACGAATCAGTCAAAAGTTGAATATAGAAAGTAAGTCATAAGTGGTTCCCGTCAACCAAATTTGTATTAGTAACAATTTATACTTAATGTAAACATTAAAAAACAGGTAGAAAGTATTTTTGTATATAAAGTGCAAAGTAGTTAGCATCATCGGTAATATTTATGTTTGTCATTCATCATTTACTGTCAAAAATGTCAATGTGATTTTGTTAATATGTAAATGTAATGCCAGGTTGTTTCATTGGCTGTTGCATTGAGCTTGCTGTTATTAATAATTTTGTTTTATCAGCAGCCTTTTTGATCAGCCTTGTTAACGTTTACCTAACACCTTTCTTTTTTACCAAGTTTGAAGTATAAAATTTTTGTTCCTATCACCTATTTAAAGATAATTTGATACGAATTCGTTCAACATACAACATACCCATGTGATGTGGGTTATGACAGCTAAAAAATTTCGCCTGTCTGGTTTAGAAAATCGAAGTACTACTTGTAAGTACTTGTAAAAGGAAGGGAGTTTGTTTTCTTTTTCGTCGTATACCAAAGTGGTTCTAAAACAACAAGTGAAATAAGATATAATCATAATAATAGCAGAAGAATAAATTCTCAAGTTGTTTAAATACAATAATTACTTAAATACAGTCTGGAAACTAAAGGGCCTAAAAACTGTCATCCACGTTTATAAAATTCACTTAAGAATTTTAGTCTTTTAGAGGATGAACTCGGTTGAATGAAATTGAAATAGGGGTATGTTGGTTTTGGCACCGTAACATTTAGATTATCGAACGAACCGATTAGATGTTATATAGAGCATCATAGGGAGATCACATGAATGACTATTGATATTTCCCTAAATCTGTTGCTTCGTACTCTCATCTTCTCGTATGTTGTATGTAGCTGTGTTTGAAGTAGTAGTTTTAATAGGACGTAGAAATGAGAAAACGTAAGCACGCTAGTATTTGCATAGAATATTATTTACAAATTGCAAAATAATCAATCACGAAAGAGCAGCGGAAAGCTAAGAGTCGCGCTTCTTACATTTTGGCTCACGGCACAAGTATTATGGGTCTATTAAATCTATGTATACAACAACAGACATAAGTTTGTCTTGTTCGTTTTACAAACATTCAAGCAACTCAAGGCAAAAGTGAATTTTGGAGTTGTTTCTGTGATTTATTTATTGAGGAACAGTAAATCCTCAACTCTGTGTACATTTCTTGCGGATCAATCATTTTTGTAATTCAAAATTAACAAACCTTGTTGAGTATATTTAAAAGAAATGTTATTGTGTTTTTTGTAACCTTCTTTTACCAATATATTCAATTTTAATACAATTATATGTAAATAGCTTAAAACTAGGTTTAATAAGAATTGGTTTCATTGTATTAATATTGTTTTAATTGTAATTTTCAGCCGTTTGAAAATGTATCGGTATAAATCATTCGGGCAACATTATGTGACCTTCACCTACTTACTGAGTGTACCTTCATAAGCATCAGCATCACCACGAGAGAAACAATATTTTAATTGTCACGTGTGCAGATTCCAGAGTTCAATCGAACCTTGAATTGGAGTGTTGACTGACGGTACCATTTTTATTGCTTATATGTTTTTGAAAAAGCTGATTGTTTTACACTGGGGATAAATCAAGTAACCCGTCAAGATGCCTATGTTAAAGCGACAACCGTTTTGTCGTCGACCGCCTCCAGCAGATCTGAAAATGGACGAAGAAGTATTTTACCTAAAACTCACAAATGAGATATTCCGTGATTTTGAGTAAGATTGCTTTTAAATAATATTGTATTCGTAATAATTGTGAATTTCATTTAAATGAGTTTTTAATTGATGCTTCTTTTCTTTCAGTGAGTATTTTGAAAGGATGATTTTATGCAACTCTCTTGTCTGGTCATGTTCTTTGACGGGAAAGCTAAATCTCACATTCCAAGAGGCACTTGATAGCGAAAAGTCAGCTAAAAAACTTCTAAAAGGTTTCCCTAAAGAGGTATGTCAAAATTTTTGCCATTACTTTTCAAGCATCAATTATTCGTTGCTTTGTTAAGACCAAAGCATTATTTAATTAGCGTTAGCTTCTCACAATCCTTCAACGAGCATCTCTCTCTCTCCAATCTCTGTCGTGCGTTGGGTGTTGTGTTACGAAGATTGTTAGGCAAAAGAAGAAGGCTATAGGTGTGTTAAAATGTATGGCGTAATGGAAGGGAAAAGTAGGCCGACGAATAGAGTATCAGCAAGGGAGAGCTGGATGGTCGAAATGAAGCTGTGCACCTATTGCCACGTTTCCGTGTGGCATAGTGGCATGTACATTTACATGGTACATAGGACCTGATGGAGAATGAGAAGATCATGTATGAAGGCTTGGAAATGGAATTGTGTTCTGGAGATTAGTATTTTCCGTTTATTTGTATTAACTTCCTACTCTAAGTTCTAAGTAGGTATTTTTGAGTATGTGTAAAACGTATTGTGTATATATACATATCATTTGTTGTATATTTATTTCTAGCTGAAAAAGCCGTTATTTTTCTTAACAAATACCACAAATCGAGCGAAAATTTTGGATGTTTGTGAAGATGTGTTTGCATACGCCAGGGAACGTTACTTCAAACATGAAGAAGTACTCGCAGTAATAGGAAATATGTGGTAAGTCTAAGTAATAATAATAAGTATAAGTTGTAATAGTTATTTGATACAAAGCAGTATTAGCTTGTATGTATATCTTAACATATGATACTTAAACTTCAAAATGTTGGTTTTATTTGTACTTAGATTAACAAAATGTAATTCATTTGTGAAATTTTTTAGGTGCCGTTCTAAAGTTTTAAGCGTACTTCCTCCAACTGTGGATGAAATTAATAAATACCGTCAAGAGCTAGAAGAAAAAGGAGAATTAGAAAAAAATGATTATTTGATGTAAGGAAAGCACTGAGATCGCAGATTGATTAATTGTTCATGTATTGCCTGCTAATTTTTAAAAGTCTTGTCTGAAATCATATATCAATATTGTTAGCAATAAGAAGTTTACCTAGTACCTATCTGGCCGAAATACCTATGATATGCAGTCATGTAAATTGGATGGTTATTTTATCGAATTATTAATGTTGATTACAGTGATGATAGTTGGGGACCACCTCCTGATTTGTTTAAATATCAAGTACAAGAAACCGAACCAGATAATCCTGATTCGTGTGACGTGCATACTTTAGAAGCTGTTGATGTAAAACGAGAAAAAATTTTGCTAACTCGAGATAAATGCCGATATCTCATAAAACTGTCAACATACTATAACGAAGAGCATCGAGTTTGGAGACTGAGGGTGAGTGGTAGATATAGTTGTAATTCGTCATAAAAATATCCCTGATTTTGAAAGTCCTATTAATAATGATGAATTTGTTTCAGAACGAAGTTGTGAGTGCACTCGGACTGGATAGAGTTAGATTTGATGACTTTTTTATTGGAGTTCCACCACAATTTGAATCCACTCCAGGTTCATTTAAACAAAATTCAAGTGTTTCAATTACTCCCGGAACTTCTCCAACGGCAGAAAGTGGTTCAAATAAAAAAAAGGCTTCTTCAAAGGGGGCAACACCGAAAAGTGGTGAAAAAGGGAAACCTAAAAAATCTAATTCGGATGAAAAGAAAACTCCTAAGTCGTCAAAGGATGGTAAAATCAAAAGAGACAAATCTGTTGGAAAGGATGAAAAAGGAAAGATGACTAAAGAGAAAGGTGGAAAGAAATCTGCAAATTCAACACCCACCGCAGTGAGTAAAAAAGGAAAATCGGCAAATTCGACACCTGTATCTGCAAAAAAACCAAAATCTACAACAACTACCCCAAATTCTGCTAATAAAAAAGCAAAATCAGAACCAAAGCCAAAAAAGTAAGACATTGTATCCCAAATGACTTAATGAACAAAATAATTATGCCAAATAATGTTTAACACTCATTTTTCATTAGACCTAAAGTGGAGAAGCAGTTAACACCACAGGAACTAAAGCAATTAGAAATGCAGCGGAAAGCCAAGGAACGAGAAGAACTTAAAGAACAGAAAAAAATAGTTGCAGATTTTAAAAAGTTGTGGTTTAAGCCGAAAGAAGACCTTGAGGTTGAAGATCTGAAGGTGAGAGTTTAATTGAAGTTTAACAATTTATTGACAATTCTGGCCCTGTATTATAACAATGATGTAGAATATTGTGAAATTTGAATGAGATGAAAATTAACATTTAGTTTCGTCACTACCTCTGAGTTCATTCATTTAATTGCTTTAAAACATATAGCAATCGATGAACATCTTTCTAATTTTATCCTTGTTTAATATTCTTAGGATTTGCCTACCCCAGATCCCGTCAGTTGTAAAATTCCAAACAATTTGTTCGGTGATTTTATGATGATTTTGGAGTATTTCCACTGTTATACTACCGTTTTAAGGACCAGAGACGCTTTCCCAAGCGGTCTCACATTTGACATTTTAGAGCGAGCATTGACCAAAAATGAAGTAGCAGGTCCTCTTAATGATGTATTACAACTACTGCTTAAAGCAGTATTCCGGTTACAAGAGACTGAAAACGCAGAAATAACACAAGAAGAAACAGCAGCCGTTGGTAAGTTTTACAACTTTGTTTTCAGAAAATCACGGTTTCACTAAAAACAGCAATGATTGTTTTATTTAAGTTGTTTGAAATAATATTATGAAAAACAAAACTTTCGTCACTACCTCTGAGCTCAGTTTGTATAAACAAAAGTAGGTATATAAGGATATACACACAGGACAGCCTAATTAATTAAAATTCCTTCTTTAATAGAATTGGATGTAGATGACACTGGTGCAGATGTTTCAGCAGGAGAAGCTATTCAGCAAGCTACTGCGGCTGCAACGTGGTCTCTGATGTACCAAAATACATCTTTACACAAGCTGGTATTGGATCACTTCAGTGTCTCTGAAATATTACGGCTTCACCTTTTAGCTTCAGGAGCTAAACCAACTGAAAAGGATGTTAAATGGAGGTAATGTGTTAATCTCATGGCTTGAAATGAAATAAATTCTCGATATCCAAATATATGATAGAAAACGCAATATTTTAATAAGGTGGCTCCGCGGGTGTTAGATGGTAACACTCAGTCCTCGAACAGGGCTTCGTATCTCATAATCTTGATTGTATTTAACAGCTTGATGTAAGTATTAAAATATTAATATTGTAATAAATATTTACAGATGGCAAAATCGAGGTTGCTATACTTCAAATGATGATCCTGGTCTCCAACTGCGCATGGAGGAACCCCAGATTTTGAAAACGCTGAGCCATGGAACAGTTTTCGATTTAACTTTGACAGAGAAAATTAAAATAATAATGTGTTTGATCAACCAATCACTCACATATGTGTCAGTCCGAGACGCTATGGATGAAAACTTTGAATCGTTCCGACAGGCGAGAGCAAGTCTCCGATCACTCCAAGCTGCTGAAAGGAAAGCGGATGCTGAAGACAACCTCTGGAAGTTAGTATACCTAGTTGCAACGCATTTCTTAATTATTTGCTGTTCGAAAATACATTAATTTAAAAAAAAACCTTTTTGTTCCAGGCATAAATTGAAGACCGAAAGGGCATATCCAGACCCAAATTCATTGAAAAATGCTGAAGCAGCCAACACATCTACCAGCAATGGTACTGGTACTACTGAAGGCAAAAACGGCAAAACTATTAAAGCAGAACCAAAGCCAAAAGGAGACCTAACTGACGAAGAGATCGAAGCTGCTCTGGCTAAAAGAGAAAAAGAAATCTCAAAAAGGAAGCAACTTGAACAAATAAATCTTGAAGAAGTAACGGCGACTTTAGTAAAAAGTGAGAGAAAATTAGGTTTGCATCCCTTGGGACGGGATCGAGCATACAGACGGTATTGGGTATTTTCATCCGTCCCTGGTCTCTTTGTGGAACATGACGATGAACATGTCGGAGTGTGTCTAGCTTCTCCAACACCTTATTTACCGGAAGTAAACTTGCAAGATATGAACTTTATTAAGGAGAATTACGACAAGGTAGTTTCAATCATTTTTCATTTCGATTTTTAATAGTTTTAATATCTTTATCAATATTAATATTTGCTATGATGTGTAAATTGCTTCTAACTTTGACTTTTAATGATATTTTGAAGAATTCGTCACTACCTCATCTGAGTTTTATTTTTCATATAATTTTGTGTATAAATAATGTCATAACTCTCAGGTCTTGCGTTTTTTACAGTTAAAGCAAAGTGATAAGGAAGGAAGTGATAAAGAAAATTCAACATTAGCCACACCAAAAAAGATTTCAAAGAAAAAGTCTGCGGCAATGCTCATGAAGAAAGAATCCGCAGCTCCACGTCCCCCAATATTTGGAATTTGTTCGGGGAATAAAGAGTCTTGTCCTGTTCATTGCACGTACTTGCCAAGACCTAAATGGTCGTTTTTCTGGAGTGTGGAACAGCTTGATGCTCTGATCGAGAACTTAACCAGCAGAGGTATCCGAGAAAAAGAGTTGAAACAGTGTCTCTCTGATGAGAAGGAGGGAATAGTAAGAGCGATTCAGAAATGTCCTGTAATGAAGTTAAATACCGAAATTAATTATGCCGAAAGTATTTTAACGGCGGTTGAAAGGAGACCTCAAAGAACAGGGCATGTGAACTCAAAAAATCATTTGGACCCCCGGTTAAATTTCCCTGCTGGAACACCTGTTGAAAAAATCCTTGAGTTGTCGTTACGTGATTTAGTGTTAGAAATGGAAGACAAAATATTTCTTGGTTCTCTGGGATCATTAAAGGTTAGACGGGAATTAATTAAACTGGAATATTTTTATTTGTTTATTTACTTGGAACAAAAAGACGACAATTTTTTTTTAATTATTAGGTTAATAGTCGAGCTGATTGGCGTGTTGCATTGGAGCAGGGAAGTTATGATGGACAAACAGTGTCATTAGTTTATGGTGGAAACAGATCTTATTCCTTGTCTACGGGAGCAGGAAACAACAGTGGAAGATCTACACCATCTGAACGTAAGTTGTGGAATTTTAGTAAATTAAGCGAATAAAGTAAATAAAACAGAACTGAGTATAACGTATATTGAAACTTTTTGCTATAGCTGGAACTAGTAGTAGCAAACGAGAATCCCTTAGGAATAAAAATGAAGATGCAATGTCATCCAGTTCAAACGATTCGGGTCGACCAAAAGATGATTGCATTGTACTCCCTGTGATTAAGGATATAGCTTGCGCAATATTACAACTGAGGCAAAGTGTTGAACCAAAATTTTTTAAACGTCCATTAGGAAGTAAGTAGATTTTTGCATTAAGATAGCGAGCATTGAATATTATCATATTTTATTGATGCCTAATTATTAATTGTACACAATATTATTTTGATTTTAGTTGAAAAAGAAGAAGAAAAGAAAAAGAAGTCCAAGGAAAATGAAACTGTCATTAAAGGAAATTGGTTGCACGGAACTCCATTGGAAAGATGGGAATTATCATTAATTGCCTCGACAAGTTTATCACAATTGTTTTTGCATTTATTTACTTTAGGTAAGCCATAAGGGAAAAAACAAGATGCCTTAATATTTTGCAGTCAAACTCAACCTGTTTCAACCCAATATGAACCATTAACTTTTTATTTTAGAAAGCAGTATCCAATGGTCTCGTTCAGTATTAAATGCCCGATGTCGATTATGCCGACGTAAGGGCGATCCCGAAAAAATGCTCCTTTGTGATGGCTGTAATAAAGGTCACCATGCTTATTGTCTTAAGCCTCCTCTCCAAGTGCGTAAATTATTCAAATTCATTGTTTTTAGTAAGCAGTTATATTATATTAGGTGCCATTTTATATTAAAATGTGCAATGTTGTGTTATTTATAGGTTATTCCAAAAGGGGATTGGTACTGTACTGATTGCAAACCGGAAGAGCTTCCTCCAAAATTGATCCCCCGGAATAGAAAAAATTATTTAAGCGACGAAGCAATTGCTGAGGAGCTAGAGATGTCGGATGAGGAGTACGAAAATGATGAGGATTCGGACGAAGATGTAGATGAATACACATCAGGCAAACGTGCAAGTAATTTAGACGAAAATGATGAGGTTGAAGAGACATGTCATGTGTGTGACATGGGTGGAGAAGTGATTCTATGCGACAAGTGTCCATTGCTATATCATTTGAATTGTTTGGATCCACCTAAAACAAGAGTACCAAGAGGAACTTGGTTTTGTCCTGAGTGTTTGGATCCTAAAAGTGGCAAAAGCAAAAAATCTCATTCAAAACTGAAAAATTCGAAAAGAGGATCTGGTGAGAAAAACAAAGTGCAAAAACGTAAAATAATTGTTTCAGAAGATGAAAGCGACGATGAAGATGAGGAAAATAATTATGATGATACAACTGAAACCGTTGCGGATGAAAGCCAAATCACCAGCGATGAAGATGAAGGTACGAAAACAATTTTGAAATATCTTGAATGCGTTCTACCTTAGTATAAAATGTAGTTTTCTTTGTTTGCTAACTTTACTTTGCTAAGCTATTGTTTAATTGATTTTACACAGAGGAAGAACAAAGTGGGGACAGGGATGACAGTGAAAGTGAGGAAGAAGATAGTGAAGAGCAATCACGTCCGGTTGTAAAAATGAAATTTGGATCAAGAAATAAAAGTTCTACTGGTGGTGGCAGTAGCCGCGGTAGTGGAGGAAACACAAGGTCTTCTAGATATCGAGCAAATGATAGCGATAGCGAAGAAGAGCATTTAGGTCGTGGAAGCAAACGGCAAAGCGCATCTAAAGCTGCTGAAAAAATCGCCCAAGCTGCAAGACGCTTACGCAGCGACTCTAAAGAAAATGAAAGTAGTGAAAATTCCAACGATTCTACTAACAGCAGGAAGCGATCATTTGACTCTGTCGACGGCGGATCGTTAGGAGCGGATTGTCCAAAACGAACTCGACTCCAAAGAATGAATACAAACAACCTACTGGGTAACATGGATTTGGATAATGTACTCCTTCATGGATTATTACAAGATGTCATGAAACAAAACGATGCATGGCCATTTTTGAAACCGGTCACGAGAGCAGAGGTAAAGTTTTAAAATAATTACTTGCAAATATTTTAAAATGTAGAATGTAGAGAAAGTAAAAAATTAAGCAAGCTTTTCAAGTTTTTCTTGACATTTTGTGTGTATTTTTAGGCTCCAGATTACCACGATATGATTAAGAAACCCATGGATCTAGGAACTATAAAATATAAGTTAAATTCTATGGTCTACACATGTAATCAAGAGTTAATATCTGATCTTCTTCTCGTATTTACAAACTGTATAGAGTACAATGATCCTACCAGCAATGTTTACGAGTAAGCCATAATTTTTATATATTTTGACTGGTTATAAATTAATAATTCTGTGTTTTTGATGGTTTTATTTGAAACATTGTATTTTGTATATTGGTAATAATTATGGTATTATTTTTTCAGATGTGGGCTACGATTAAAATCATACTGTGAAAAAATTTGCAACAAACTGGGAATCGTATTTTTGGACTCTACTTCCACGTAACACGTAACTTTAATTTACATACTCCTCATCTTCGAAGGTCGTAAATTGTGATTTGCTACTTAATCTTTAAAATATAAAGTAGATTATCTCTAATTGATTAAGTTACTTATTATTAGGTATATTATGTTTAGAACTAGACGGTTTCTACAATATCATTGTCGCGATTTTATTAAAATTAATTCAGACTTGGGTCTGTTCTATTAACTGTCTGTAATATTAACTTGTTTATGTACTGTAGTGTAGTTTAATGAATTAGGTCAAATACCCTCGAGTTTTATTAACCAGATTCAATTTTTTCCTTTCGGGTAAATAAGTTTTAGGTGTTATTATGATGTAAGAGCCAAAATCTATGAATTGTAACTGATGTATTTTATTTATTGTTCAAAGGGAGTAAGAAATTCAATTTTATAATACTTGTTGTTTACTTTCAAAAAAATTCAGTAAAAATGCAAAAATTTGCTTTTAAAAATTTGCATTGCTTGAATTCAAATGTTTATTCAGACTTACGTTTTCATTAAATAGTTTAAAACAGGAGAAAAATAAATTAATTAAATGTCACATTGTCAGAGTAAAATATGATAAGCTGGTCTTTGTCTTTGTGTGGCTCATAAACAAAAATTATATTAATTGGTGACTAATTTGTAGATGTTTTCATTGTTTTACGAAAATTGACATCACAGAGCCCTAAGTGTACGTTTCTGCTGGTTTGCAAACGTTTGCATTAGGTATTTAGATTTAAAATTCAGTTGGCTATTCAAATGATTTGTTATTTTCTTATCACTGTTACAAGGGTAATAATATGACTGTGTATTGTCTTCTAAATTGTATTTTCTTCATTTTATGTGATCAAATTAAACACTTAGGATATTATTGCTGATGACTAAGAGAATTGGTTGAGTTAAATCGTTGTAACTCTTATCGAGTTTTCGAGGTTAGATTAATCAATTTTTGGATATTGTGTCATTCAAGTAGTATCTATCTTTCCTGATGACGTTCTTTAACTGTATAACTACTTTAAATACCTATCTCAATGTTTAATGTTATAAGGATGGTAATATTTTATGCCATGATACGTCATAATAAAAGTGTATCACTGTATTAGTAGAAGTACATAGTTCAAAGTATAATGCGAATAAGGCTAATATTTTAGTTTTGCCGATGTATTTACAGTTGTAGGTAGGTCTATAGTGGTAATTTAAAAATTGCTGTGAGATAAAACTATTTCATACACAGAGAAATACTACTGTAGAAGTTCTTGTATTATTATTGTTGAAAATCTTCTGTACGATTCGAACTTTACATGGATGTGAATTATGTAAATACTAGAAGGTTCGTTTGGGATTGGTTTGACTAATACTTGATGATAGCATGTGGTAAAGTAGAATTTAAATAAAAAACTGAAAAATTAGCAAGTACCTATTAGTAAACTCCGAGAAATAGTTATAAAAAACAGATTCGCGCTCGTATTTTGACACTGATCGATTTCGATTGAAGCAACACGCGTAAAAACAAGAAATATTATAAAAGGATTGTCTCAACTGAGAGCTACACGGCTGCATTTACATATGCTAGTGCATTTTCGAATGCAAACAATTGGTTATTCTTTTTATGTATTATGACATCCAAATGAAATTGATATGTTTACTTTGACTTTTGTTATACTACGTAGTACGGGGATGGAAACATTGTTGAAAGAAGTTGAAATGAATTAAATTGTTACAATGAAATGAAATAAACAAATATTACATGTCATGTTTAAGTTCTTATTTATTCTAGCTATAAATAATGGTTCATGAAAAGCGATTCGTTTCTCGTTGATTTAATAAAAAATGACAATTAAATAGCACATTAGAATCATCATGTTGTAAAGTTGATTCGCATGACAGTTTTGCATTATTCAACGTGTGAACAAAGGATTACTTGCTAAATGCAACCAACGCATCTTCTTATCCTTCTATTTCAAAACTTAACCTGCACTAATATAGTACTATTTTTAATTGTTTTTTGATAAACTAATTTTTCATACCGCTATTTATTTAAATTGGTCTACTACATTTAATATTTAGTAATAAAGGAGTAGTATACAATAAATAGCTAACGATTGTTAATGGGTTGACAAGAAGACCGATCCGAAATCGAGCATTCGTTTTACAGCTATGAAAACAATGAAAAGTCTACTTTTCATATGACTCTCTGAATTTCATTCCTTAGATATAATTACATTCGTGACATAGTATCTCACGCACTGATACCATTGTCGGATCTAGCACTATGTTTTACAGGTGCAAACCCCCCACTGCGAAATCTGAATTTACACTAGATAAAAAAGTATAATTTATTCCCAAGAAGAGGTATTTTGCCATAAACGTGCACATCATAAAAGAAAATGATTTATTTTGTGTTGATTTTGATCCAAATTTTTCGTTAGCCTTATCTGTAGCACATATCTATTCGCATTTTTTCCTTCCCCTAAATCGATTTCTCTATGTGGCCTTGCAAGAAATAACCAGAAATTATTGAATGTAATAATTACTCATGCGAATGAAATACCCCCTGTGAAAAATCCTAGATCTGCTGATACCAATAATAGTTGTGTAACTTGTGTGTGTACATCGATTCATGTATAAACTGTAACATATTGCAACTTAATGTATAACACATAACATTGTGCGTGTGATACTCGTATACGTATACCTGCACGTATTATGTGTCTATTGTCTGAAATGGTGAATAGCTTTTTTATTTACAAATATCTTTACGGATTTTTTCATGAAAAGATACTTCATCCACCTTGGGCAGTTAAACTTTTTCCATCAGTATTATTCCAAACTGTAACATTTCTTTCAATATGTTCGTTCTTTCCTTTATGGTGAAATGGACCAAGGCAGTTAAAGGCATGAAAAAGAAAAAAAGTTTCTCGCACTAATGGTCATAATCATAATCTAAAGTAAAATTGAGTTAACGGGAAAGGGGAAGGAATGTTGAGCCATTTTTAAAGAAAAGAAACCAATTTTGTGAAACTAGTAGTAGAAATACAAATAGTTGGTGAATTTGTTTCATGATTCATGATGATGTGGATGGACACAGTTGGAGACCAATATTTTCCTAGTGAACTGTGTACCTATATACAATTCATAAATACTTATATTATAGCTACTACATGTATAACAGTTCGTTGAAATCAATATTTGCTTGTTCATTGTTCAATTCATATAGAAAACAAACTCAGTTTCAAACTTTTTAAATTGTACAAATAGTAGACTTGTACTTTGTACTAATGCTTCAGCTAATAATTTCGTTAATGGTTCGTGGGTGGAAAAGTAATCAAAATTCTTGCTTTACTTTCACTTAATACTTTATTTCTGTTCTTTCTCAGATACCATGAATTTCATTTCACTCATCTTCGTAATGCATTAATCAAATGTACGTGAAGTAATCCTCCTTTTCATTTTTCATTCGACATAAATTTATTTCCAGACTTTATTTCACTTTTTTATGTCTACATCCCTACATTACCTTAAGATTAATTAAAACTCTACAAACTCTTTAATTATAAGCTGACACAATTTCAATGCACCAATATGGTAAATATATATAGATATTCACTGAATCAATACACATCTATAAATAACATTAAATTAAAATTACTATCCTCCATTAATTGCTATTAAGATTTTTTTATAATGCATGTATATCAATGTGTCGTTGAGTCGTAAACTCTTTGCTTATGAAACTAAAGGTCGTAGATTCTACAATATAGTGTAACGTATGTGTACACCTGCTTTGAAAGTTAAACTTCTTTTTAACATAATAAATATACTTTCATCTAGTCTAAAGGCATTGTTTCAATATTGCCATTAAAGTGGATTATAATGACATTTAAGAGTACATTTAAGTAGGTTGTGTGCGAACTGTACAATTGTTGATGTATGGAACTTAAGCTATTGCACTGCAATCATAAATTGTATGGGCATGGTCGACAAGGCTGGATTGAGATTGACGCATACACACTACATACACACACATAAAGTTGCATAGGTGATGTACGTCAATTTACCCTAGAAGAAGACCATTTTGCCAAATTTTTATGGTTCCTAAGGTTTAGGTCTAGGTATAAGCAATTAAAATTGCTATACAAAAGATTAAATAATATCCTGGCAAATGGATTGGTCTAATCCAATTGTTATGATAATATGGTGTAAAACCGTGTAGTAATTAATAAAGTCTCAACTCGCAACTCAAAGTGGTAAATGAGTAAATGTAAATAAATACAAAAATTAAATTAGTTCAATGTTAGACTAAAAATTTGATGTTGGTTTTAAATTAATAATTCCCATCTATGATCAAAGTACTCGTTAGGTACTTAAACATTATAGTTACAAAGCAAGCGAAATGTTGAACACGATGTGTACAGATTCTTTCTAGCTCATAAACCTTATATTATGAGCTAAACAAATACATTGCAACTGTATCATTTTGCCCCGAAAGAAATACAATAATAAACTGAAGAGTACAGATATTTTTAAGCTTTTTGATTATGCATGCATGATGGTGATGACCAAGAATGTTGAAATTACGTATACTAAAGTAAGCAGTGTATTATTGGGTAAAAGTGGTGTAAGCTTAGGTTTAGGCATGCATTCTACAATTCATTCACAAAAATTAAATAAATTTGGCTTTATGTACCTATATTTTATAATATAAATAAATTACGAGTACTAAACCGATCTGCGTTTTCAGTCCCACACAATTCGAAGCATCTCCTCTATGCGATAAATATTTTATTGCAATGTAGTTTCATTAATTATTTTGCTTTCTAGTTTAATTACAGTAGAGTATTATGTTTATGTTCATAGGATTGACAGGAATGCTACGATGCTATGCTCGTTATGTGCATGCGTAAATGTCTTTCTTTATCATTAACCTCAGCCATTTATACTTAACTAAAAAAGGCAATTATTAGTTCATAAATAGTCATTTTAATTTTTCGCCACAACATTCTTCTCTCAGAAAAAAATCATTTGCTTTCACTTCCTTCAAAGCTACTAATTTAGCATACATAGTAAAATTTTCTTGATGAAAAAGCGAAACTTTAGACTTACTTAGGATGCAAATGTGGAATTTATTTGTCTCTCCAGGAATTTCATGTATTAAGAATTAATCATTACAAGCACATTACGTATTATTAGATAGCTCGGAAGCAATTTTTGTAATAAAAACTAAGTGCCTGTATGTTAAATGCAAATTTTTATAGATTCATGTGATTCGTGTAATGCTGATGTCAGCTTATGATATAGTTGCAATATTGACCTAAATAGCTATGTAAGATTTTTGTATGGAAGTGTAGGTAGTAAAGGTACATCTAGACTGAATCTGAATGTGATTAATGTGCTGATGCTGTAGGATGAAACAAAATACATATTATGAGTTGTAATATGGTTACTTACAACCTGCACCTGTATATAATAATTACTATGAAGTATTTATATGGAAGTGTATTGTAATGTGTATTCAATTAAAGCTAACAATAAGATTAGTATGCATAAAAACTCGGGATGAATGAATTAGTTAAAAAGAACTTCACACAACACACAGTTAGTTTTTCAGTTAACAACACAGTTTTGCATTTATACATCGATATAAACTTTTTGCATCATAAAAATTGTTTTTCCATTGAACTCATCCTTATACTTATACATTACATTACACAATCCTAACTTTTACACTTTACACTGCATATAATCCTGTATAGTAGTAACAAAACACTAAAGTATAAGTAGTCTGCTACTTTCATCAACTCATAATACTATTTTTATACATACATCATGCTTTTATACTGACAACGAGTTTATTCGTACAATTATATTATTTAGTAGCTTGTATATAGATAAGTAGTTTATTATAGTATGTAGTAGGTACCTATACTGTAAGGAAAACATATTTTTACTAACAATAGGTAGGTAAGCCATTACGTTGTATATACTCGCACATTTTTCTTGTCTTCTTCATTCATTGAAATTGAAGTATTAAGTATATTCTCTGTAAAACATAAAGGCTGTGGTTTGAATCATTTCTAACAATAAAGTAGAATAGTTGTAGTACCGGGTTTGTTCTTACGCACTAAAATACACTGAAACATTATAAGTAATTAACAATAATTTAAAATCATGAAGAAAGAACAACATTGTTTTGAAGGTAGGCAATAATTTTCTTAGCAAATCTAAAAGGAAGTCCGCCTTAAAAGTTATTACTCAAGTTATTTGTAGTTTTTGAACACTATACCTTAAAAGGATGCATATTTCTGTGGTATTCCCATTTTCTCTGTCAAATCATAGGTGACAAGTAAATTACGGTAAGAAAATACAAGTTTTTTGTTCATCTTATGTGTATTGTGTGTACAGATAACTCCTACTCTTACTAATAGTTCATTAATTCCTTAGTAATTCTAGAATCAAAAGCTTGTCTACTACATTTCACTTACTTTAAAACTTAGTTCCTACGAGGAAGGTTGAAAAATCAATAAATTTGGCGTAAATTTAAGGTAGAAAAGGATGGTAACGCGTAAATAACGTGTACAAATGAGATAAGATATGTATAGTAGCCTACATCTATTTTAAGTGACAATAATTACTTAAGATTCGGATTATTTTTTAAATATTATTCGGTATACGTGTGTGGTGTGTTTGGGCATACTAAAATTACACTTCAACTACTAAATCGGCATCAATATAATCTTTTCCTTGCATTGCTCTCTCTTTTTCGCGAAGGAGGGCTGTGATTCGTATGGGGATATTTGCGAAATTATAAAGGGACATTAAAACGGAAAATATTTCTGATATGAATTCTTTCATGGAAAATCAGAGCCACAATAAATAAGGAATACTGACTGAAGTTGAAACACTGAATAACTGTATTCAATTCACACATTAATTAATATTTATAGTTTCTCATTGGTATGTAATTATAATTTCGTATCGGTCACATTCAGTATCATCCTCATAAATATGTATCCGCTTGACTGTTACAGATAATAATTGCATTGAAATTGAAATTTGTCACATATTCTTCACGTTGTAATAACAATAACAATAATAATAATTTACAGTAATAAGAGCATTGTATGTATTGCATGTAGTTGTAGAAGTTTGATGTGTGTATTTCGGTTACTACCTTTTCGTCTAACTAATATCTACTCCTAATAATTAAGTAAAGCGCACGACACGTAATAATAAGCACGTAGCACACAACATACATTAATTTCCTGTATTTGAACACTCATCTTCTGACCTGAAGTTAAGTTACTTTCATAGTTCTGCATTTTAATGTAAAACACATCTACTATTTAGTTTTTAAGCTTAGATATCAATGGAGTACACAGAGTAGTATCATAATAACGTAACTAAATACGCATTACACATACATACGCATGTATACCACACAGATTTTACAGTAGTTACAAGACAGTAGCAGCATATAACATTTTTATGCAAAGAAAAAACAGTTTCGATATTGATAATAATGATATTCACCACTATCTGTATATATAATATCTTAAAATTTACTTAACTATATTTTATTTATATACACTACCCTAACTTAAAAATTCTACCTAATTACATTATTATTCACATGTATAGCTAAACATATATAATTTACATTTTCAATCGCACCTAACATTAATGACCTATTTTCCCTCATCGTAATAATCAGAGCAACTTGCACTGTATAAGACTATTAATACGTCTGGATTCTTGTTTCTGTTCTGGAACGAAGAATCTTCTCTCATTCACACACAAACACACACGATTCACATTATTACACAGTTTTTGCTGTACATTGTAATATGCCACACGTAACAAACAAAACTAATGGATCATATAAATTTTAGCTTAAAATTAATGTATATAGCTACCTAAGATAGTGACTTGTTTTGTCTTCCTCTTCCTTCCGTCTCTTTTTAAGTATTTAAGTATCTTTTTTACCATCTCTCTCGAATAATACATCATATCATGACATTTCACTTGAATATTACTTTCTTACACATATTTGTACAATATATAAAACTTTTTCTTTGTAGTATAAGTACCTTTAGGTTCTAATAGTAATAATATAAGTTTTAGTATCATTCTATGGCTTGCGTTTCTTTCGCATTGCATTGTTTACCTTACATAATCATTAAATAGTACAGTACTTGTATAAATACGTGCAGGTTTATTATGGATCTGTATTACACTCGTGGAAAGGTAATAATATCCACACGTTTTGTGTGTGTAATCAACCAACACGAGGAAATACATTGACAAAAATCCACGCGAGAGACTATAACTTTTCCTATACAAATACTTATTAATCATGTAAAGTATAATAGAGTAGTACAGTAATAGTAATAGTGATAGTAGTACAGTATTAGTAATGTGTTTATGTATAATCTAAGTATACATGTTTTTAAAACGTTAAATTACATTCACATTATTACTTCACACTATAATATTTACTACACATCATCTTTATGCACACTTAATTAGATATCAAACTCACACTTTTAACTTACTTTACAATACTTGCCAGTATCATCATTGTAGATATATATACGGATACAGAAGATTTCACTTTACTGCTTCTATGTACACATTATTATACGATAATATTTCTCTGTCTGTTCATTTTATGTAATAGTAATTCCTAGTATAGACACGCAATGATTAAGTACGATTACGATGTCGGCCTGTCAGTACTACACTGTAGATATTGACAGGTGACCTTATACGCTGACAAATAGGATAGGTTTTCAAGTCTAAGATTATTAAATTGCTTTTGCAAGTTCTAAGCAATATACACGTTTATGTTTCCACTATTTATATCAGTAAAAGTACACGGGTATTAATAAAAATGCGTGAAATTTCTGTGGAAATATTTCACTGCATTATCATTATTATTTTAGTTCTTTTCGTAGATGAAATATATATGTAATAACCTCGTTCGGCAAATGTGTATGGGAATCTACTACGTATCTGCTATTACATTATCGGTAGGTCTGTATAAATAACTATTTCAAGTGTACATAGGTATAGGAAACACAAGTAGGTTTTACTGATTGAGATTTATTAGTACATTGTCCTGAGTACTAAAGTACGAAATAACATGAATATATGAAATAAGAGAGTTGGGGCTGAATGAAATTAATTTTAATACCCAACTGAATTTCTAAGCTTTCGTTTTTCCTAAAGATATCATCAGTCCGAGTCGAAGGTATGTATAGAAAGCACACGAAAAATTTCTATATCTCACGGTTTTCTTTTTTGTCTACATCTACAGATTCGCTGGGACTTTACAAAATACTAGCAGTAATACGATTATAATTAATTCTAATAAATTACTAGTACAGATTGTGTTGTTAACGTAAGAACGCATACGGGTAAATCTGTATGGTATTCGTTATATGTAAACTTACGTTGGTAGGTAATAATTATTGTAGCTAATTACTTTCTGTCTATGGTATATAGAAATAGCTACCGAGTCAATATAAATATTCTTCTGAGTCTAAAATCTAATTAGTTCGAATATCTTTTTGATTTGAGTAAAATCGAAGAGAATCTGTCGACTCTGTCGTTCGTAGCGCAGTATAGAATGATATTATTAAATAGTAGTAGTATGTAGTACAAGTACAGGTAGTAGTATTGTAGTAGTACAGGAATAATAATATAGCACTTAGACCTAAATAGATATAAATAATAAGAATATTTGTTGTAAATAGAAGTAACAATAATATAATATGTTTATGTAGCAGTTAGTTTTTGTAACGGAGATTACAATGATATTTTTACTGTATGATAATAATTGTATGCTTTTAGTAATAGCATAATGGATCATAATTACAATAATGTTTAATATTAGTAGTAGTAGTAATAATTTCTAAGTTCTTTCGTGGCTACACATGAGTGGCCAGAGTTCCTGGCTTGAGCTGCGGTTGCGAAGGAACAATATACTGTGGGGAGGGAGTCGAAGGGACCCGGGGCACTGCTTGAGGAACCCCACCGTTTCTCAACCCGTACGGGTTATTTCCCGTTGAATTGTTGAGTGAGTTTGTGTGGGAATGAGAGTGCGGAGATGTGGCGAGGGGCGGAGGACCCGCACTCGTTGGCGTCCCAATGTGATTATGCGTTATGTGATTAGTATGGTTATGATTTAAATGATTATGATTATGATGGACTGCGGAGTGAGTCAGAGGATGTCCTCCACTCGTTGGAGAATACTTTCCGTTTGGTGAGTGATTTCCGGCATTGGCTGCTGAGTGCGGAGGTGGCAGGGAAGTATTGGACGTTCGCAAGTAAGGGTTTCCATAAGTCGCAGAGTAGCGGGGATCCACGTTGTTCAAGTACTGGGGACTTGTCATTGGAATCCCACCTGACACTGGAGGAGCCACACCGCTGTAAAGGGAATTCCGGGTGTGCGGAGGATTGTAGTCACGAGTGTAGTCAACGTATGGGACGTATCCGTTGTTATTGTGTCCGTCCTGCAACAAAAAACAGACATTCAGAATTAAATCCCCAATTCACATTCATTAATTCATGAAATTCAAAGAACTATAACATTTCTACAAGGGGGGATCTAAAATTACATTAAAATTAAAATGCAAGTTGATGATTTGTGCATGAAAATGACAAAATGCATTTGTCATTTTTATGCTCGTCATTTGCAAACGCATTTAACGAGCATCTGAAACTTTGAAAGGAAGTGGGATTTGCTGTGTTGCTACAATTTTCATCTTTGAAAACAAAAGATGATGATAATAATGTATATAAGAGTGCAAGTATGCTCTGTGAGAAATGAGCCCTCCAGTACAAATAAACTGGGACTGGATTAAGAGACGGAAAGTGAAGTAAAGTCCTTTTCCACAAACAGTTGAGCTATTCTCATGTAAAGCATGACGGAGACGGGGAGAGAGACTAAGATGTAAATATAAGGCAATCTACGGAAGACACGATACTCTGGTGAACAATAAGGAAATGGAGAAATAAATAGTTCCCTCAGCTCTTTTCTACAATAAAACTAATGTTAAAGTGTAAACTTAGACTGAAGCTTGAGACAAAAGGATCTCTCTTGAGAAAACACATCGCATTGCGTACATAACAAACAGAGACAAAACAGAGTTTACTACACAAGTATCTACTGAACAACAGACAAATTTAAACAAAAATAAAAGACAGGGAAAGAGGGAGGAAAACACTAAAATAAAAATATCCACCTTTCATTAAAATTAGCTCTTTCCTTTTCACATTCAACAAAAACAGACAAGCTCAAGGAATCCAAAATAATCTGCCTTGTCTTGTGTTTTATCATGTACCCGCAGAATACACTACACTCACTATACACATCGGACCTACACGTCTGTCTGATACTTTATGTGTATTTATATATAGGGCTCAGTTAAGTCAATTGCTAAATACATATTGCAATTACAACAATGGATGGCTTGTGTCTATGTAGGGGGAACTTGGCTTTAAGTTCACCAGGAATTCATTATATTAATTTACGATTTTAAGTATTCTGCTGGGAAATTCTAATTCGAAGTACAAATATCAGTATGACTGTAACGAAGTTTTTTCCAACATGCTACTCCAATATTTAAGTCTTTTCTTTCTGTACATGATTTAATTTTCCGGTGTACATTATAACATAATCTTAGATTCACTGTCAAGTAGTACTACATTTTACATTAAATCCTTAGGCTACACTAAGCTTTCAAATTTGGTTGCTCTTCTACTTATACCTA